>BSBM01000743.1:4597500-4760000 GCA_027924585.1 Larix kaempferi
TGTGACTTTTATGCGTGTGTACTTTCTCTTTTCAGTGAAATTATGATTACGCAGACTTGTTCACATGTATGATTAATATAAATTGTTAATGGTTGAATTGATGCATGTTTACTATTTCCTCTTTGTCTTGATATTATAAAAAGTTATGCATGCAGTTGAATTGATGCCCTATAGGTTCTATTGCAAGTTTGTATACGTATTAGGATTTTATTAAACTTTATGTAAGTTTCAAGTAAATAAAGAAATTCAAATGGTAGTTTCCTCACGTGAAAAGTTAGAAAATAATGTTGGAGTGAATTTATGTATGTACTACTTTTAAAGTTAATTACAAACATCACGATGATTACGGTTTTTGTGGCATCATATGACTGAACTGTTATTAAACGGGATTAATTGTCAGTAATATACTTCCACGACAGTTAATTAATTGCATTTATTACTGTAAAAAAAAAGTGTAAATTTTGGGTACGTGACATATGGTATCAGAGCATTAGGTTACAACACTTGGGCCTGATGAGCTCAACATGCAATAAATAAGTATGAAGGTTGTTAAATTTACTAATCGATTATTTTGTTTCACTTTGTATGCATGGAACTGGAATGGACGAGGGGCAATGTCATTCAAAAGTTCAAACTTCAAAGTTTCCCAAAGGAGTAAAGATGAGTATTTCAGTTATTAAAGCAAAGTAGTTGATGTGCAAATTTAATTTGATAAGATTTGGTTGACCCTTGTTAATGAGATTTGACCCTTGATAATAAGAATTGTTTTGATGTTGGATGTTAATGATAATACTTTGACCTTAACTAAAAGTGCAATATATATATTCTTAGATATGTGAAGTTACATTTGAAGTTACTTTATATTACATCCGTATGAAGTGGTAGGATATCCCAAGCTATGGGCTAGATTATTGAGATATTGTAAATAAAGGCATCTCATTACCATAAAATGCATAATAGGGTCATCATTTAGGATGGTTTATACTCCTATAGATCCTAATGCATTTCAATAAAATGTGTCATGTTTAGAACTAAGCATGTTAAAATGAATATGAGGAATTAGAAAGTGAAGTTCAGAAATTACTTGAAAATACTATTGATGAGTATCATCATTTTGTTAAAAGTTCGAAAAGTATTCAATTTGAAATGAATCTATAGTCGTTTTAAAATTATGAAACTAACATGTTTATTTGTTAAGCAAAAGAGTTTGCGTCAGGATGAAATGAAGAGGATGCACAAGTAAATGAGCATGCGTATAATGCCATGGAACTAATATGTTCAGAAGATGAGCAATTGAAGCAGAGAAACTTATCCTTATACTAACATTTTAGGAAGTGAACTTAATCCCAACTGATGGCATGATCAAAAGGGATGTTGACTTATACAGATAAGTTGAGCTATGTTGCTCAAAAGTAAGCAATGATTTTTCTTTACATGTTATTCACAGGATTTTATGAATCATGATTGGTGATAAGACTTATGATTGATGATGTGTTATCATCAAAATGCATAGAATATGATGGTAAATAGATGAATATATTCATTAAATATTTTGTGGCTATTTTGTCGCATGTGGAATACAAGAAATACTAAAGGATTGTTACTAAGTAAAATTCTCGGACTCAAATGAGAAGGTTTGAGGGGAAAATAATATTTCCTGAACTCAAGTAGAGGCTGCATATTGCACTCACTTACTAGTTGTTGCAGGGTGCAACTTCCCTAAAATTGTGGTCATGTTCCCCATGGAAGTGGAACAGAGCAGGTGGGAAGCTCGTTGAATGCTATACTGACCCAAAAGTCCTAGGAAAACTTTATAACCATCGAATTGAGCAGAGGAAGGGCTCATGATTTTTCCTTGTGTTGTTAGAACCGAGCACACAAGAGGTTCTCTGAGGAGACTAAACTTTTTCCTTGTGGTGTTAGAACTGAGCCCACAAGAAGATTCGATGAGGGAAAGCTATGTAATGAGTTGCAGAGTAAGACGGTCATATTTCTGCTGTATGCAGAGGGTTTCCGGCTGAGTTACAGAAGACTCATGTTTTGTATGGCAAGTCTCCACGATTGCAGAAATACATAAAGGGTTTTGTATGCAAGTCTCCATGATTGCGGAAGTAGAAAGAGGTTTGGTGATTTCAAAGCTCAGTTGAAAGAACTGTTTTATGATATGAGTTGATGATAATGATTGTCCTGTAGCTGGACTACCACATGTATTTATGTGAGAATGTTTTGAATGCTAAAGTAAGCAAATATTTCATCAAGGATGAGGATGAATGATAAACATTTGCTATTTTGAGATTTTGTATACTTATGTTATACTGAAAAATATTCTACGAGTTGTACAATGTGCAGGTTACAATTGAAGAGAGCTTGCTGAAATCGCAAAGATGTAAAGACGACCAAACCTTAAGAGCAAAAGTAAGCGAAAGATGATGAATGGACGCAAAAGACAAAATTGTTGAACACCGAGGACGGTGTTATCTTTAAGGGGTGGAGTGTGTAACATCCCTAAAATTCGACCCTAATTGTTATTATTCTTATAAATGTAATTATGAATTATGTAAACGACCCTGGTGAGGAGCTCAAGGCCAAGGCCCCACTAATGGACGAGGAAACTACTATTTGGTGTGTGTAAGTATTATTTAAGGTATTATTTAAGGAGACTTAGGGATGACGCAACTACAATGACAAGGCATGCATTCAGAGACGTAAGGTCATCCCATGCTGCAAGCCCCGAAGTATAGAGAAAGCATTTTTGGCTAGTACCTTAGGTGGTAAGGTCATCACATAAGTTTGGGAAAATGGCTAGTCGTCACAAACTAGTTTAATTTTGACAACTTACCTTTTAGCACGGAGCTACACCTATGGGAGTAAAACTATAACTTTGTTAGAGCTCAACTCATATGATTTAGTAGTATATTAGTATACTTCATATGAGATATTAGTAAGTATGTGAGACAATTGCATATTTAGTTACAAATTATTTAAATGGGCATGAGCATCACATTGAAAGTGGAGTAAAGAAAATTACTCACATTTAAATAACAACTAAAGGCTATTGGTAAAGAATATTATATAATAGCACACTTGATTATACTCTGAAACATATCTAGGATATGATAATATATATATATATATATAAATATGTTATGATATGAACACATCATGTTAAACAAAGAAAATTAAGTATAAATGTTATACTTAGGGATTTTACCTTTATACATACTCACATTTTTTAGCAAAGCGAGCACTATATCGGAGATAGAAGGAAAACTTTTATCTTTTCTAAACAAGTAGAGTGGGAAGGGGAGGTGGCTCCATGAGGAAACTGGATTTGCCACTTGTAATAGTATAACATCCCACTTGTCATTTGACAAGGGTAAGACCGATCCTTAAGAGAAAAGGAGAGTGGACGACGGTTTTTAGAAGTGATATTTTTTTTGGTTAATGTGTCTCCTTCCATTATGAGGTAGTGGAGAAAATGGGTGGAACGAGTTCTCTCTTTAATAGAGCACTCCAAACCGATTAATCCTTTTTACCATTTGTTTGATTGCTATCACCGCTAGGTAAGGAGAACGTGGCTATCCACCTTAGAGGTTGGTTATGTTAAAGAGTTGGTAGTTGAGACTTTTATCGGGAGGATGTCTCCATGATCAGTCGAAGTTTCCACTTGTCATCACGCCATTTTTGAAGGCTACCACATGTCGAGTTGTAAGTATGAAAACTCTCTTTATTAAGGAAGTTATGGGAGCTTGTCTCCAGATACGAGAATCCCAATCCATGAGGTGCCATTTGGCCGTTACTTCACTATGATTTTATAAGTTTGAACCACACTCGGCACTGGTATTTTTGCCTAAACTAGGCGGACACTCCATAGTGGAGGCAAGCGCTTTGAATATCGTAGCATGGGTCATAGTGGATGTAACTGCCGTCTCTGAGTGAGAATTATGACGTCCCAATGTGGGGTGTGTTTGGGGGGGGCAGTTGTTTGGATACTGTCGGCTCTCATTTCTACGGATGCGAGGAGTTAGGTATCTGTAAACGTTGGTATTCTGGTTCACATCTGGCGCGAGAGGATAGTGACTACGGTGAAGCGTTGATCTCTGGAGTTGTTGATGTCAGAAGTGGAGTTTCCGCTCAAACGTCGAGGGCTGCCCGAAGCCATCTAGTTATTGCACTGGTCCTGAAATCCTTGTCCCTTTTTGCCAATAGTATTGATCTCCAACTCAGGTATTATAGACGCAAATCCTGCATTTTCTTGACGGAGTAGCACTCGGGTGAGTGACCCCTGCGTTTCCTTATCAGATAGAATGATTATTTTTTTTAGATGTATATGTGCTGCGTAGAAATTTTATGTGCTGCGTAGAAATTTTACGAATGGTAGCTTGTTCTCTGCATTTATATATATATTTATGGGGACTGTGTTGTTTTTACTTATCTTGAGATGACTAAGTATTGTTGAAATTGAACGGTGCTATCGTATCTCTGCAAAACGTTGTTTTATTCCTAGGAGCCTCTCTTTGTCTGCGTTGCCTTAGCTTGGCTTAAATTCATGTTTTGACCAGGAAGGAAACGCATAACCTGAAACCTATTAAGTTGTTTAATCACAGCCTCTTAAACCTTGACTCCTTACATGCAATCGTTTAGATAGAGAGGTCTACCTTCCTGACAGCTTCTGTTTGTATGAAACTTATATTTATTTTGTTTTCTCTCTGTATCGGATGTATAGTTCCTTGCTTATCGCTGCCTTTATTCAATAGATCCTTGTAGTATCTGGAGTCGATTTTATAATTATATTATTTCTATCTTCTGAGAGCCTGCCGATCTCTGCAAAGAGGCAGAGCGACTTTCACATAGATATCTTTTATGGTGATCATGAGTAGAGTCAAGTTTAGGTTGAATAATTAATGCATTCTTTATACTAGAATAATGGTTGAAGATAATTTCGTTACCTAAATTGATGTTTTCCTTAGCTCATCCTCTTACCCATCTACAACTAGCAAATGTATAGAGGATTATATTTTTTTATACATGTATATTAAATTATTAATAGAGGTCTCTCGATCTTATAATAATATACGTGTTATAAAAAGTAGATCCGTTTAGTTTTAGAGTTCTTATGACCTTATGAGAGAATCTTAATAGTCAGGTTAGAGTTAATACGTATACCTATGATTATATAGGCATATTAACCAACTTAAATAAGAATTTGTCGTAAGTATTCCTTAAAGTGTTGAGAAGTTAAGTTTGGTCAAAGATATATATATATATTTATAAGTATGGGATGAAGAGGATATATATATTAAAGAATGAATTCCAAAAGTAAGTATTATGTTATGATTTCTTTTAAAAAAATTATTTATCCTTGTTCCAACTTTTGAATGAGAAGTAAGGTATAAATATAGAGATATTACCGTAATACATGTAATTAGGTATAAGAAATTATAAAGTACTTATACATTCAAGGTTAAGAGAACTTTAACCTTTAATTCCATTACTAAATGAATAGGTTATATATATTACATTGAGTTAATATATTAATGATTTATATTAAAGAATGTGATCCCAAGTCTATCACTTTAAAGAAGTGTCTACACTTAGTAAGTGTACCTTAGGTTATGTTTTAAGTAGGTAAGGTATGTTGGATTTTATATTAAAACACAAAGGCTTTAGTCAAATGATTTTGTTAGCCTTTTCCCTATTGAATTATCAAGGTGAAATGACTCTCAATCAAAATGTAAAGATTTAAGCTAGGGGGGTGCATGATTACTTCCTCTTATGGATGGGAAGATTTCTAGGTAGATGGATAGCAAAACCTTAGAGAATTGATGAGCACATCAATGTTTGTAGATGTAAACTTTGGTCTAGCATCCAAAGACTCTTTTGTTATTCAAAACTTTGTAACTAGGGGTACAACTAGTAACGACTCTTATGTAAAAGACTTCCCTTTGATGAGAAATTTCAAGGATGGAAGTATAGCAACATTTAAGTTGCAACTTGTAAACACTTGGGTTTGGAATAATAAAATATGCACACACACCTTTGTGGACTAGCCCGTGTACGGGTGAACCACGTTATATTTTGTCTCCTATGATTCCTATGGTGTTTCTCAATGTGACTTTTATGCGTGTGTACTTTCTCTTTTCAGTGAAATTATGATTACGCAGACTTGTTCACATGTATGATTAATATAAATTGTTAATGGTTGAATTGATGCATGTTTACTATTTCCTCTTTGTCTTGATATTATAAAAAGTTATGCATGCAGTTGAATTGATGCCCTATAGGTTCTATTGCAAGTTTGTATACGTATTAGGATTTTATTAAACTTTATGTAAGTTTCAAGTAAATAAAGAAATTCAAATGGTAGTTTCCTCACGTGAAAAGTTAGAAAATAATGTTGGAGTGAATTTATGTATGTACTACTTTTAAAGTTAATTACAAACATCACGATGATTACGATTTTTGTGGCATCATATGACTGAACTGTTATTAAACGGGATTAATTGTCAGTAATATACTTCCACGACAGTTAATTAATTGCATTTATTACTGTAAAAAAAAAAAAAAAAGTGTAAATTTTTGTTACGTGACACGGTAAATCGTCTTACCTGCCACTGCACACACTCAAGCACACATTAGTAGCACTGCACTATAAAATACTTCCATCATTCATTCTAGTATCTCAGACAGTCGAGCATACAAATTACTCATCATTTATTATCATGTCTTAGTCAGTCGAGCATTTTCATCATTCATCATCATTCATCATTATAAATCATTTTCATCATTCATCATCCATCATCATTTCTTAATCAGTCAAGCATTCATCTATCATTCATCTAATCATTTCCATTTCACATGATAATTTTCAAAGCAATTTCCCTGATCTAAGTTTTATAAAACCGGGTCTCTTCAAAACTCGTGTCCTCATTAGTCTAGTCAGTTAAAGTACCAAGGTGGGCATTACACCTCCCAAGTCATAGAGCTAGGATTGTAACTGTTCCAATACACTTGACTTGATCAATCTGGGCTAATCATTAAGCAAGATGTAATCAAACAATTATCCCACCCCACACAATATAATTTAATTCCTTAATTCAGTTTTTCAATTATTGTCATCATTCACATCTTCAAGTTTTCCTCAATCATTTAAGACATAACAAGGCTCAAGAGACCACTATATCGAAGTTGTTCAACCGGGTCACTTGACAGGTGCCCTTAAGGTCCACAGTCATTCTAGGGGCATTACAAAACACTCTTCAACAACTATTTCAGTTTCGATTCCATCAGCTATGTATTAATTTAAAAATAATAATTCATTTACAAATGCCTTGACCTCACTTGGTAAATAATGTCAAATCAAATAATAACATATAGTTCTTAACAAATATAAATGTTTGGATTCTTCAGTGTATTACAGCGGCCCATGTTAAGCTTGCATTTTACTTCTGGGATATGCATAAATATGGAATCAAATTCCTTTTTTTTCAATTATGTTTTAGACTTCACACCAACCATTACCATTAAAATTTGTTATTGTCACAATATTAATTAACATTGAATTAATCCAACAATAAACATATGAGAATTTTCTTATACTGATCCAATTAGATAATATTTTTTAATTAGCCTGGCAATAATCTAACAAGAAACACATGAGAATTTTCATATACTGATCCACCTAGATAACATTTTTTAATTAGCTTAGCAGTAATCCATGTCGTACAAAAAAAAGATATGGTTTCTAATTTAACAATAACATGAAAATTATGTTATTTTTAGGCATGTTTTGTTAAATCTAGATAGGTAGAGTATATATACTTTTGTAAACTTTAAAAATCAAATGGGTGGGAGCCAATAGAAAACTCTTAGACATATCTTAGGAGGGAGGATATAATATTTTGATGATTGAATATTTTAGATTCCTTACAAATTACAATTAATGCTTAAGATTCTATGTAATCTAGTTTTCCCTAGGCAATTTTAGTTTTTGTTATTTATTGTACTATTTTCTTTAATTGAAAACCCTTTGAGACTACATATTTATATTTTTCATTGTACGAGACCAATATGAGTAAACTTCTTTGTCGAAATTTTTAGGTTCCAATTTCAGACATGAACAATCCTAAATATGGCACATATTAATGGTGGGAAATGGATGTTTATTTCTCATGCAATCGTTGCTATGGTAGAAGATGTCAAAAACGACATGTTGAGAGTAACCATTTAAAGATAAATGGTCCTATGGAAGGATTTTTGGAGGGTGCTGAAGAAATGAATATAGAAATGCCCACTAGAATTCAAAATAATGATTTAAATATTGGAAGCAGCAATGGTTTAAACAATATGGTTGGTGAAGGAAGGGTTGATCATAGTCCCAACAATGAGAGTATACAAAGTGATTGTATGGACAATGATGGTTCTAATGATGACCATGCACATGGAAAAGAACAAATAAATATTGAACCCAATGCAAGACAGATTCTAAATTCAATTAATATAGACACTAATGGAGAACCTCATGATAGCAACATTCTACATATGGCAAGGAAACCACTTTATCAAGGTGCATGATGCTCTATATTTCAAGTTGTATTATCCCTTCTTAACTTAAAATTTGTCCATGGATGGACAAACAATAGTTTCACTGACCTTCTACAGTAAATGTGTTTTTTGTTGAATGGAAATTTCAAGTTTATTCTCAATAAATATTTCTAAAAATTTAATTCCACTCTAAAATCTATCTTATCATTGTTGATGGCATTGTTATAGGTTTTTATCAGGCATGCACCTTCCAATTAATAACAAATTTCCCAAATCAAAATATGAGATCATGTCATTAACAAAGGATTTAGGTATGGATGTTTCCAAGTCATATGATGCATGTCCCAATGCCTGCATGCTATATTATGGGGATGGAAAGGAATCCTTAGATCATTGCCTAGAATGTGGTGAGAAGAGGTACCATACAAGTGCATCATCATAAAAGGTAGGACGGAAGGTACTTTTGCCATATACCTTTAGCCCCAAAATTTGAGAGGTTATTTGCATGCAAGGGAATGTTAGAGCTCGCGAATTATCATGTGAGGGGAAAGAGAACATATGGTGTTATGAGGATGCTAGCTGATGGAGTTGTATGGCGTAATATTGAGGAGAATTGGCCAATTTTCAAAGATGAACCAAGAAATGCAAGAATATCATTAGCATTGGATGGTGTGAATCCTTATGGAAATCATTCAACACAATGGTCTACATGTCCAGTAATTTCTATTAACAACAACATACCCCCATGGTTGTCAACAAAAAAGGAACATGCTATGTTGACATTGATCATACCAAGTTATACTTTATGGAAATGCATAGTATTGAGTCCATATGGTAATGGTAAGTAATTCATGATGCAAATGACAAATTGAAGTTAATTTTTTTACAGGTCCAAATCAATCTAAATGCATGGACACATACTTCAAACCTTTAATAGATGAGGTATTGATTCTTTAGAAAGGAATGCATGTGAAGGACATATCCCATCCTATTGGTTCAAGGATATTTAAATTTAATGCAATGCTTCTTTTCACAATTCATGATGCCCCAGGTCTATCAATGTGTTGTGGTGAGTTATAGTTGGTGTTAATCACCTCATATTGTATTTATTGATTTTATTTATTTCATAATAACACCTTAATGTATTATTGATCTTGCATATAAAAATAAAAGGCCTTCAGACTAAGGGATCTTATTTATGCCCAACATGTGGGCCTTGCACCTTACCTACAAGATCACAACATTTGGGAAAGACAATATATGATGAGTATAGAATGTTTCTAAATATTAATCACCCATATCGTGTACAAGATAAGGATGAATTTTGTGGGAAGGAGTGCCTTATCAGAGCACCTGTGCAGATGAATCCTAAGAGATGGATGCATGCATATAGAAACACACAAGGCAATTCTCATGTCCACAGTCAAAATGTTATACAATAACATCTCAAAATAATGGATTTGGTAAATTTATTATAATTTTTATTTGTGATAGGATCCCTTCCTCCAGGAATGACCCGAAAGACAATATTGTCATAGTTCCCATACTATGAATACTTATCTATTGTTCACATGTTTGACACAATGCACATAGGGAATAATGCATCTTCTTGTTTATATAGTATGTTATTTTAGAAGAGTTCAATACATGGGAGACAACTAAATAAGCTACAAGTGAGGATGGACCTCAAAGCAGTAGGAATAATGCCTCATCTTTGGTCAGATGATGATGGTAACTTTGTAGATGATCCATGGTCTCTCACAAAGGAGGGTAAAGGGAAGATGATTAAATCCATAAAATCAGTAATATTCCCAACGCGTTTGGGAGTGAATTTTAAGCAGGCATTCACAAAAGAAAATGAACTTACTGGAATGAATACCCATGATTGGAATAATTTCCTTAGGGTAAGTATGTGCACATTGATTGAAGTTATCGATATTATATATTATATGCCTTTAATTTTTAATTTTTAATTTTTAATTTTATTTCATGTGTTATTAATCAACTTGAACATTCTATATGCAATACCTATTACCCGTTTGCCTTCCAAATAATATGGATGAAACCATTAGGAGGAAAATATTCATGATGAGTAAAGTTTTTAGGTATAATGCATGGCCTATATAAGAAAAAATGTATTTTCATGTATAATGCAATATAATAGGAAGTTGTTCATCTAAAATATTTTCTTCCTTTACAAAAATCTGGTTTTATATTAGTTATTTCAATTTTAGGTGGGTCACTTCAACAAAGATACACAACAAATACTTAAACATGTGGAAGAAAGAAGTCCCCATTCTAACGTTTGACATGCAAAAATATTTCCCAACAAGTTTCTTAAATGCACAAGAACACTAAATTGTGCATCTATTACATGAAATAGAGATGTGTGGACTAGTTCAAACAAGAACAATGTTTCTTGTTGAGCGTTATTTAAAGGTTTTTTAAAAAATTGTAAAGAAAAAGGCTCGTACTGAAGGTTCCATGCTTCAAGGGTACATGTTGTTCAAATCAACAGTTTATCTCACTAAATTGTGCAAAGAATTAAATATTGAAGGGCCACAACTATGGGACTTAAAAGAAAGTGAAAAATTTGAAGGGCGTGTATTCACAGGACGAGCAAAAAATAGGAAAATTAAAGGTGATTAAAATTATATCCATATATGGTACAAGTGTCTAATTTTTTTATTATGATGGTATAATGTGTTTTATGTTTGTAATTGTAGATGCTACTGAAATGGAGGCTTTATTACTATATGTTGCAAGAAACGGTGAGCACACAAATGTTTGGAGGGAGGAATATCAAAGGCATCATGACGCTGAACAAAGACCTTGTTTTTCATATGTATCTTGGGGTGGTCATAATTCATAGTCATACTCAACAATAATCAAACAAATTGAAAAGGATTAGCCTCTAGCTATTAGTTTAAAACATTTTAGGGATATAGTAGCAAGGGCGTGCATAGATAATGATGAAAGGGTTACTACATATGCATTGTACATTCTAAAGGGTCCAAAAGAAAAAAGGGTGACACGTTAAAAGGGGATGTGGTACAAGAGTCATCAGTACCGTGTTCAAAAGGTAGATGAAAATTGACAAACATTTGACTGTGGCATTGTTGCATATTTTACAGTAGATTTTCAGCAACATGTTCGTGATGGAAACTTAAAAATAGACACCTTGCAATACTTTTGATTAGTTGAGGATATTTTAGAGCTTAACTTCATATCTTTCAAGGTGGTTCTATTTAATGATAAGTGGTTTAGAAATATTGTGGTTGGAAATAATCCAAAGACATATATGCATGAGAATGGATTTTGCTTCATCAACCATACTAGTTCGAGCAAACAGATCAACCATATGTTTTCTCTGACCAATGTGACAATATATTTTTATTCCGCCATCCTACAAAATGCTCAAAGTCATTTTTTATCGAGTATAATCCTAGATCAATAAGAGCATTTCAACATTTACATGAAGACCAACCTATCCTGGAGAAAATGTCATATGATGATAGCTCAGACAATGAGGTTAATGGACAAGAAGACTTGATTGGACCTTACAATGTATATTCAACTTATTTTGATGATTAATGAGAAAATTTACGAATATTTCTACTTGAAAAAAATGTCCATTGGTTTTGAATCAGGGTTGTTTTTTCATTTAAATATATTACATGAATATGTTTAGGAAACTCATTGAGAATTCTTCTAACATCCAAAAGTTGCAAAACATTATTTTTTTAACTTGTCTTCGAAAGATAATCTATTGGGTTCAAAATATTGTACTTTTTCATTTTAATATATGTATTTAGCATATAAGATCCAATTTTTAATATTACATAATTAATATATTAAAAGTACATAAATTAGGAAAAAATTCTCATATTTAATTATGATGAAATGTTTATTAACTGAAATATAAAAATATAATAAAAACATTTCATGATTTTAATGTCTCATATTCGTTTAGGAAGAATCCAAGGAAAAAAAATTCTATAAACTTATAAATGATGCCATTTCAAAATTACTAAATGTTATATGTATTATCATTATATTGATTCACAACATTTTTATTTTTATTATATATAGAAAGCTTAAGGATTGATGATTTTTTTTCTTATAGAATTGAAATGTTTATTATAAACTTAATTTTTAGAAGGGAAAGTTAGATATTGGAGGATGTGTTAAGAATTTTTAATTTTCCAAAATAATATTTTATGATGAAAATATTGTCCAATTTTTCCATTTGATTTAATGCTACTAATTTTTTAATGGTTCTAGTAAGTATTTTAATTCATTTGCATAATTTTTGTTTTATAATACTTATTACTCTATTTCATATAGTTATATTATTGTTGTTTTCATGATATATAAACTGCACGTGCACTTCATTTCTGGACTAGTGCAATGAAGTGTATAATACTAGCTCTGGCTTTTGGGAAATGTGTTAACATTGAATTAGGTCTCTTGCTTCAATATGCGAACAAAAAAACAAGCAATGTGTACTATTCGTACAAATAGTGTAAATGATGTTATGAGAAACATGCCTTCTGTAGGCACATATATTACTGAATTACCTCTAAAAGGAAGTAGTTTATCAACAACACCATCTTCACATTCAAATTTTATACATGATGTATATATACCAGTAGTAACTGATCCTTGCTATAATGTGGAGCGAACATTAGATACTGGATTTGAAATGGATAAATTACAATTGTATAAAGAGTGGTTGACTAGGGATGATGTCAACCCATTCATAAGATATACAATTCAAACAACGTACAACACAACCATCTTTGACAGAGATAATGCAGCAGATACAAAAATAGTTGTTGATGATATGCCAAGGTAAATCATCATTTATTTTCTACTTATTAATTTTAGGTTTGTAATTATGTATATAATATGAACATAATAATATATTCTACCTTCTTGCTCAGGAGTAATACCGTTGTTCGAGAAGAAGGCACCAATGTTGATGGAGTGCAAAATCAATCTCCTCCCTTAGATAAACCAACTATAGCATCTATTGGTGCATCTCTTGCACCTCCTTTGAAACATTCAAATGAATATGTTAGAGCAGAGGCAGCCAATGGTATACCATTTACAATCACTTTAAATGAAAAAGGGCAAGTGTTAAATGACGAAGTTGGGAGAACATGGAGAGACATACTTCATCATGAATCATTGAGATTATTTGGTCCTACAATTACTAGAGATTTTCGTAATCAAGGTAAAACATGAATTTTATATTTTTTTCATAGATTGCATGCTTAATTTATGTAGTATAAATTTATATACTTGACTAAATGGTTCATGTTTCATATTCAAAAATGTACTTATTCTACTCATTGTTGCATTCCCTATATTTCATATACCACATTTCATGTTATTACTATGATACTATAAACCTTAAAATATCTCATATAGATTATTAACTTTTTATATTTATTTTGCAGAGAAATCCAGGAAGGATGAGTTGGTATCTCATATGCATAAAGTTTCTGCAATTGCACCTCCCAAGCAAATTCTCCACGGTGTTGTTGAATATATGAAAAATACTAGAAATGCTTTGAGAGGGGAATTGGTTCAAAATAAAAATATAGTCAAACTATATTTCTGTTGGTCCTTTAATTTCTCTTAGACAGACCCGGGCGTGCGGTAATCTTTTAGACCAACAGAACCCTTAGCTCACTGGCCCTTTCGGCAACAGGTCGCAGAAGCGACCTGAGGTCTCACCCGAAGTGATTCTAATGGGAGGCAGAAGACTCACGTGTCCCCAGCCAAGTTCCGAGGCATCCAGGGTGCTCAAACCTACCTTAACCCCCTTTCACAGAAGCTGTCTATCTCATTCCATTACTCCGGCTACGCCTCTATCTTATCGCAGTACGCAGGGAATGCGATAAGTCTTTCCCTATGTGAAGCCGTCTAGCGATACCCAAGATATCGTAGGTGCGATATCTTGCCCTTCTAGTTCCTGCGGCAAGCGAACTTTGGCCGCTTCCTGGGTTAACAGGTGGTCTTAGCTATCCTTATCCTGGTACTGCAGTTAGCAACAGCATTCAGCCTACAAGCCTAACCCTCACTACTGAAGTCGACCCTTGATATCTCGCAACACGTAACTAGGTAGAACATTACTTTGCGCAATGTCTAAATAAACCATTCATGCCTCATATTCAGTTCTTACTCGCACATTAACCTCTGTTTAACAATTATATAGTTCGCAAAGAGGTTAGCTATGATTATCGCACTTGTTATACATCATTCAGAAGTTAACTGACGACCATGTACATTACTTATAACAGATTGAAGCATTCATATATAGCACAAACACGTGAATGAGAATGATGGCTACACAATTACAATAGTGCTACTTAGATAAGCACATTGATACTCCCAGGGCAAAGACTACGCCCAGGGGAACTGCGGTTCTTGTTTACAACTCTGGGGAATAAACACAGCTCCGGTCCACTCTTTACAATAGGGGTCTTCTGGGAAACTCCACCTCAGCGGGAGCCCTTCTCTATAGACCTCTTTTCTCTTCTTGCCTTTACAGTGCACTCTCTTCCTCTCGCAATCCCTGCGGATTGCACTCTCTCAGCAGGTCGGCCCTTGTCTTCTCAGGGATGTTCAGGCTTGCAACAACAAAAGACTTGACTAGCATCTACCTGATGTCTCTATCGCTATGTGGCCAACCCCTTATCCTATAAAAAGACTACTATATATAGATGGCCCGAAGGTCTCATCGCAGTTACAAAACTGTGGGCCTTATCCCAACAGTGACTCAACCCTAACCACTTACAGTCAACTGGCTGTACTTCCATGGCCGCCTTCTGTCTTGTCGCCGCTTCCTGCAGTCCTTAGTCTTTAATGCATCGACCCGTCGCTTCTTCTTGGTTCACGCAACGCTGACTGTAGTCCTTCGTCTTTATGAGGGTAGCTGAACCCTCTCTTCATCTTCGGCGCCTTTATTGCGGTGGTTGAGCTCTCCCTTCGGCCTCTTCTTTGTACCACATGCTTGACTTCTCTGTACCTATCGCCGTGATTCCCGCCGGAATTTGCGCTACGGCGATATCTTTGTCTTACCGCCAAAATTGGTACTTTCCCTCCAAAATTAGTTATCCTTCCCAAAATTAGCAGCTTCCTAAATGCTGCGGAAGTTCTCTCCAACAACTCCCCTAACACTTACTTGTGGCTCGTCCCCGAGCCACTCGCAACAACAGCCTGATTCATCTGCCTAAGCTTATCCTTTGCTGCTCGTGAGATTGCTGCGAATTGTGCCTTAAGCGCTTTAATACTTTCATCCATGTGTGTTACTTCTTCCTGCGCTGCGCTGAGCAGCTCAGCGGTTACCAAGGAGTCCTCTGTGCCCTCAATGACTCCTTTACCTGAGGTGAAGCTTTTCACCTTTTGCTCCAGTTCATCAACCAGATGTGCGATGTTGCTTTCATGCGGGCTAACTTCGTTAGCCAGGTTGATCTGCTGTTCTCTGTATTTCTGCACCTGCTGCTGAATTTGTGTGATTTCTCCTTTCTTTCTTATCTTCGCAAGAGCACTCAAGCCCTTGTACTCTTCTTCAGCTCTTGCTATCGCATCTTCACAGTGCTTAATGTGCTGATCGAGCTGGGCTTTCTGTGGGAGCTCCTCTAGCTCCAGCCATGTCTTTGATGCATCTTCCAGGATGGCCTCTGCTGCTTCCACCCGACAGTGCATCTGTGTCTGTACAACTCTGAAAGCTTGCACTCGTGCTTCTTGGATTTCCTCTGGAGTAGGTGGCTTATTTGCTTCAAGTGCAGCAATCTTTGCTTCGTATTCTTCCTCCATCTTTCTCTTCTCTTCATCTAGAGCCTTTGCTCTTTCCGCTATTTTTCTGATCTTTTGAGTTATTTCTAACTCAGGCCTGATATCGCACTGCGGAAGCTCTGCTGCGATATTCTTTAAAACAAGAGAGACATCCTGCTCTCGCTGAACATATTGCGTCAACTGGGCACTCTCTGCCTCATGCTGCGCAATGAGCTGCACATTGTCGTGAGATAGCAAAACATTTTGCTCATATGTGACTTGTTCTCTGTGCCTCAGCTCCGTGCCTATCTGCTGGAAAATTTCATACAACTGATCCATAGGTACTTCTGGTAGGTTCACCTCAAGAGGATGAACCATCTGCACCTCCATAGGTACAGGGAACTTAATACTTCCTGGCGGTATACGAACAATGTTCGTGCGGTCCTTTGCAATGCTTTCTTCTCTGCTCTGCGAAGGGGGCTGCGAACTTTCTGCGACTGTAGTTGGAGCTGGCTGAATCTGCATGGAAGCAGTCTTCTCAGTGATTGCCTTCAACTCTCGCAATTTGTTGTCAAGGCTGATGCGCATACGGTCCTGCGATGACTGAATCGCAGCGAATTTATCCCACATCTTCTCCTGTATTCGGCTGGCGATGAGATCATACTCATCCTCTGTCATGACTGGTGCCTGCGGTTCGTCGGAAGTAACCGCCTTTGTTCTCTTCTTCTTTGCTCGCACCGGAGAAGGGCCTTCAATAGCCTTTCTCTTAGAACCCATTGGTTCTTTCTCTTTGTCTTTAGGATCTACCTCCTGAACATCTTCTGGGTCCTCGGCTGGGGGATCAACTGGAACTAGGCCAGAGGATAGATCATCATACATTTGTTTCATGTCCTCGTCGAAACAGTTCTTAATGGTATCTTCGACCTGCTGGATTTCCATGCGATATGGGCCGGGGGCCCATTCGTTATGTTTCCTGAATCCTTTGGGTCTGATGTAGGTTTTATCCCTGTCGACTTTAAATTCCAGCTTGGACTGATAAAGATCAACGACCGGCGAGTCGACACGCGGAATCGTTGCGACGGATTCAAGCAATAGCGTATAATATTCATGGAATACCATTGCGTTATTCTTGTGCTTCTCTGGGTGATTACTCGCCCAAAGATTGGAGTACCTCGACCCTCTGCACGCCCCTGGTGCCAGCTGTGGGAACTGCGAATTGGGCGGCTCTTTCCATCCAATGAAAGCCATAAGGATCAGCAGCCACGAGAAGTGGAAGCTGTGAAGTGGATCCTGCTGCGCCTGCGCACAGTCTTGAAAGAAACTATTCAGCAAAAATAAACTCCAGTTGTAAGGTTTACCGTTTATGACTTCGATCGCTAGGCGGATAACTGAGCCTGTGACCTCCTTCGGCCTCACCTTGAGAAGGAGTTTTCCGGCCAACAGACTAACAGTAAACCGCAAGGCGTCATCCTGTATTGAATTGACATCGTAGGCGCGACCTCCTCTTTGCAGCTTATACTCCGCAACCTGCTTGGTTGAGAGCCTGGTATCCTTTGTGGCGCCATCAATATTTATCTGTGGGTCAAAACCAGTCTTCGACAGACCGGTAATGCGGTGAATGAGGTCAACATTGACATCTATTCGGTTACCCAACCATAAGTAACCGCCATGCACGCATGAAAGTAGCGTCCGCACCACAGCATTGACCTCCGGGCCCCGTCCAAAGTGTGGGATCTCCAGGAGATTGAGCAGTCCCGACGGTACTAAATGGCTTACATGGTCCATGGGGACGAACTCATCGTGCTGTGTCCTTGGGTTCCTCTGAATTGTCATATAACGATCGCGGCGGAATTGTGGGTACAGCGTATAATCTCTCAGATTATAATCAGTAAACTTAACAGCATGCATATTCCCCCACAAGTTACCTTCTTCCTTCACTCGGTTATCCAGCGGCGGGAGTATGAGTTCATATTTAAAGTCTCGTGGAAGAACAATGGCTGGCGCATTCTCTACTCTTGGTGGGAAGTATAGGGTAGTGACTGTAACTTCTTCCGGAAGTTCCTGCTCCGGTTCCTCTGACTCTGTGCTATTCAGGGTCTCGCTACGTTCCATATTAGCTAAGGTTCTCGGCGACTGGCGTATGGTCGAAGAGCCAGCAGCAATTTTCTTTCCCTTCTCCGCCACAACTGAAGTCATAGCGCACTCAATTCCACCCCTTTGGAATCTCTGCAACACGTCTTCGAGAGGCTCGTCTGGCGCGAGGCGCCTTCCCCTGTGGTACTCTGGACTTCCTATGATTGCTAATCTTAATGCAAATTGGAGTCTGCAACTGTTTTTGATTTCCCTGCTCAGACTCTGCTAAGAACACGCTTGGCTCGGCTCAGCTGCGCTCAACTCTTTTGGTGAAAATGACTAAGTAGCCCCGTGCTTTGAATAGGGCGTGTATTTATCCTACGGTGGAATTTCAAATGGCAACGGACCAGTAACTGGACCCGTTGGCGGCATTTAATGTATAGACAGGACAGCACCCCGCGCCTATTTATTGCAAACGCCGTTTGAAATTTTGCTGGGAAACTGTGCGCCGGAGTGGTGTCGCATCGGATTTTCCAAATCTAGAAGAATCGTCGTACTGCTGCCAAATCTTAGTACAACAGATACTTGTCAGCCGTGCAGTTAATGCTTGTCAGATGGTGAAGTGACTAGCCCTCTGATCAATTCAAAATTTGATATTGCATCAATCTGTTTTCTGTCCTCTGCGATAAGATATCGCATCGTCTGGAAGTGGAAAGTGCCAAAAACTCGCCTCATATCAAAATTGTCGCAACCACCAGGAAAACTGGCTGCGAATTCTTATCTGAAGCATTTCCCGGTGTAGACTCCTTAGGGTGCGATGCTTCATTTCAACTACACTGAGCATCTGCACCACTAGCTTCCTTTCTGGGCTAGGACTGGGAGGTGGCATGGCCTTCGCGATACAGCTTAAGCCGACTGCCATTGATCAGGGTAGGAAGAAACTCCCCACTCATAGTACAAAGCTGTATAGCACCTCCATCTGTTATTTGCTGGATTTGATATGGTCCTAACCAATGAGTTTTGAATTTTCCAGGGAACTTTATAAACTTACTGTCATAAAGGAGTACCAAGTCTCCAAGCTGAAAGGTTTTGTTCTTGATATGCCTATCATGCCAAGCTTTTTCTCGTGCTTTCTGCACTTTTTGATGGAATCCTGCGATAAATCTGTCTTCCTCCAGATTGAGCAGCTGTGCCAATCTCTCTTCTAAAGTATCAGAATCAGCCATCTCTGTAAGCTGAGCAATCCTTAGGCTGGGTAAGATGTATTCCATAGGCATAACAGCCTCTTGTCCATATACCAGGCTGAAAGGTGTGTGCCCTGTTAGTTTCTTACACGTGGTCCTGTAAGCCCCTAATACAGCATTAACTCTGAGGTCCCAATCATCCCTTTGACTGTTACAAATCTTTGTAAGAGCATGTTCTAATATCTTATTGAAAGCCTCCACCGTACCATTAGCTTGAGGGTGGTAAGGTGTACTCTTATGGTGCTGTATTTCAAATTCCTCTGTCAAGGCTTCTATGGTGCTATTCAAAAAATGTGTGCCTTGATCACTCATCAAAGTCACTGGGCATCCAAATCTAGTGATGATGTTTTCAAAAATAAATTGTGCTGCTGTAGCAGCATCACAATTCCTGACTGCTTTTGCCTCAGCCCACCTGGTGAGGTATTCTGTTGCTGTAATTATATATCTCGCACCAGTTCGTTTTCCTGGGGGGTTAATAGGACCCACGAAGTCTATGGCCCACTTATCAAATGCGCGTAGCGTTATCTGTGGTCGCAACGGCATTTCATCTCTTCTGGAAGGCTTTCCTGTCCTTTGGCAGATATCGCATGATCTGCAAAACTCTTTACTGTCTTTATGTAATGTAGGCCACCATAGTCCGGCTGCTAGGATCTTCTGAGCGGTCGGCTTCCCTGCGAAATGGCCTCCTGCGATGCCCGAATGTGCTTCCTTAAGAATGGTCTGTTTCTCGTGGGGCATAACGCATCTGCGCAAGATTTCATCTGGTCCTAACTTATATAGGTGTCCTGCAATCAGGGTGAAGTCTGCTGCTTTCACCACTAATTGTTTCTTTTGTTGCTTGGTAAACTCAGGTGGTGCCCACCCTGTAGTAAGGAATTGAATTATGTCTCCATAATATTCATCTGCGACCTGAATGGAGAATAATTGCGCATCAGGCAAGTTGTCCTCTAAATTACTTGGTTCTTCACCTGAGTCTAGCCTTGACAGGTGATCAGGTCCTGCATTTAGTCTTCCGGGCTTAACAATGATTTCGAAATCATATTCCTGGAACAACAATAGCCATCTGCATATTCTTCCCCCTAACACTGGCTTATTGACCAAGTACTTTAATGCAGAATGGTCGGTGAACATCTTGAACGGGGCACCCAATAAATAGTGCCGAAATTTCTGTAAGGCATACACCATTGCTAACCCTTCTCTCTCTGTGGTGGTGTAATTCTTCTCAGCTGTCGATAGTCTCCTGCTCGAATATGCGATAGGGTGGTCAATACCCCCTTCGCCTGGTTGCGTGAGAATACTGCCCAGTGCGATGCCAGATGCATCCACATGAACATGAAAAGGCTTGTTCCAATCTGGAAATACCAGAATAGGTGCTGTAACCATTTTTTCTTTTAGAGCGTCAAGACTCTTCTGACATTCCTCATTCCACTGAAATTTGATATCCTTCTTCAATAATTTCTCCATTGGTGCGGTAATCTTGGCATAACCTTTGATAAACTTTCTGTAATACCCAGTATGACCAAGTGTAGTTCTCAGCTGCTTTACTGAGTTAGGTGCTGGTAAATTGACGATGATGGCGATCTTCGCAGGATCTACCATCAAGCCTTGTCTGCACACAATGTGACCCAACAACGTACCAAAAGGCGCACAAAATATACATTTTTTTAAGTTAAGGGAAATCTGGTGCTGTCTACATTTTTCAAACATTAATCGTAGGTTTCCTATGTGCTTCTTGACTAGTCCAAATACAGTCCAATCATCAAAATAAACTTCTAGAAATTGATGGATGTATTCCTTAAAGACAGCAACAACTACTCTAGAAAAAATTGCTGGGGCATTCTTAAGACCAAAGGGCATTACCGTATACTGAAAGGAGCCCCATTCTGTCGCAAATGTGGTCTTGTGCCTGTCGTCTGGATGGATTCTTATCTGGTGATAGCCTGAAAAGCCATCAGTAAATGAATAGATTTCTTGTCCTCCAACATTGTCTAAGACTTCATCAGTGAATGGTGTCGGAAATGGGTCATGCAGCGATGCATCATTCAGTTTGCGCAAGTCGACACAGATCCTGATGTCTCCTTTTGTTTTCTTTTCTTGTACTACCATGGGACTAACCCACTCACTTTCTTCAACAGGTTCAATGATGCCTGCTGCTAGCATCTTATCTATTTCATCTTTTACTTTTGCTTTATACCGCGGATTCAACCTGTATGGGCGTTGCTTAACCGGCTTAGCGTCCTCCTTAAGCGGTATTCTCATGACTCCGAGGTCACCCACTATTCCCTTCATTTCTGTAAAGTTGGTAGGAAATAGGTCCTGATACTCATGTAATAGGTCTGTGATTTGGCCAATTGTCTCATCATCCCAATAATCTCCAATAGAGGCAAACTTAGGGTCTGTTTCTGTGCCAATATTGCTCTTTCTGATCTTGATTGGTTCTGTTACAGCTGGGATTTCTAAGTGCGGACCTTCAACTTCACGCATACCTTCTGTTTCTGCGATATTGATACTGCGAGGATCTTCATCCTCATCGCTTGAGTCTTGTGCACAGTTGTAACATTCCAGTGCATGTTCCATCTGAATAGCCCACTCGGGTTGCGAATCCGCTGGTAATGGGCAATCCTCAAATATTTTAGTCTTTATGATCTTCAAGGCCCGATCAATGCTTGGATGCTCAGATTCGAAACTGAACGTGACCAAGAAGTTTTCAATCATAATAGGCCATGAGATAGTTCCTTTTCTTAGCTCTGTTTCTGTATACCAGTTCCGTGGAACTGTATCCAGTGTATGGATAAACAAATGAACCCATTCTTCTGCTGGAGTTTCTAGCCAACTCTGTTCACAGTTCATAATGTGTGTTCTGGGATCACTCTCCCCTGTATATTTCCACTGTGTGCAGTCTCTTCCTTAGAGAATCTAATGCGCATCAATCTCTTACAATCATACCATGATGCGATATGTTCCTTGTGTGTGTACCACCATCTTGCAGGTGTGGCTCGAACTGCAAGGTCAAAAACCTCCATCCTCTGCTCTTGAGGAATCTCTTGTTCAAACTGCTGCAAAAAATCATTGACATCTGCTAATCCATCAAAAGTTGGAATATACCTGCTTTCTGTCCCAATCCATCGCAGTGATTTAGTCATGAATGCGCATCTGCGAATAGAGACTTCGTGGAGTCTATTTTGCCAATTTTCTAAGCCAACATCTGAATCTGATGTGCAAGAGCTATCACATCTCCAGCTAATATGTCCATCAGCTGTAGGGTCAATGTAGTCTGTCTGATTAGAATTCATTTGGTACAAGTTTTCCATGTTATGCACCTCCTCTTCTGCTTTGATTGGCTCAATGTAGCGAGGACCCTGTAAAGGGTCTAATGGTGCGATAACCCGGACTTGAGCATCTTCAAATGTCATCTGCCTTTTCTTTAAGTTGATAACAGCCTTGTTATCAAAAGCCCAATCAATACCTAATAGAGCTGGATAGGGTTTGGTGTCACCAATAATTTCTATAATCTCAAAATCGGCATATGTGTGAACTCCGTCGATGTCCACTAGGACATGCGATAGGCGACCCATCGGTGATATTCTCTGTTGATTAGCTAGTCTGAGATGGATAGGGGATCTGCTTAGTTTTGGACTTCCCATATGTTCCCATGTCTGTTTAGTCAAGACATTTACTTCTGAACCTAAGTCTAGGATAACCTCATCCATTTCAAATAGTCCGATCTGCGCTGTGAGCCTCATCTCTCTTCCTGTCCTTGTATGGCCCATTATATGGTGAATGGTGCGCTGTGTATTGCTCACAGAAGGGCTCTGTTGACATTGGTCAATAACTTTCTGAAGTTCCTCTACAGCTTTCCCATTTCTTAGAAGTTTCAAACAACTCTGCAAGAAGGACTGTACACTCCCGGTCAATTCCTCTTCATCGCATCTGCCAGATGTGCTAGCCTGTGGTATCTGCGTAGTACTAACATCTTGCGGTGGTTTCCGTGGTATACCCTGAGATGGTAATAATAGTGATCTGGGCGGTGTCTGTTCAGCAAGGGAAGTCTTAGTTTGTTGAAATGCCTCCTTATTCTTCTGTAGATCAAGTGGGATAGGTTTTCCTGGAGCTTTGCGCACCCACTGCGTTCCTGTCGTTTTTTCCACGTCCTGCGATATGTTGCTCGTGGAGAGGCCACTGCGAGTTACAATATTGACCCGTGGTTCGGTTTCGTTCTGCTCAGCAGCGATAAACTGGATAGTCTGATTGGTTGCTGGCTTGGCATCCTTGATCTTAGCTATCAGTATGGGACATTCCTCTATTGTGTGATCATAAGATTTACAATACTTGCACGTTGTAGTAGGGTTCTGACAGTCTCTAGCATAATGTCCTGTGCCTCCACAGTTATAACAGGTGATAGTTCCACGGCCACGGCCAGATTCATAGCCTCCT
Source organism: Larix kaempferi (assembly GCA_027924585.1). Classification (NCBI taxonomy): domain Eukaryota; kingdom Viridiplantae; phylum Streptophyta; class Pinopsida; order Pinales; family Pinaceae; genus Larix; species Larix kaempferi. The sequence continues at coordinate 4,621,584 of BSBM01000743.1, forward strand.
CCGCGTCCTCGGCCTCTAAAATTTCCTCCACGGCCTCCCTGATTCGGATCAGTTTGTGCACGTACTGCTGGTCCGGATGCTTCTGACTGAACTCTGTAGAGGTCGTGCTTCCTTTCTATCATTAACTCATAAGCTCTACAATTGTTTTCGTCATGTCCCACAGATTTACAGAAGTTGCAATATAGGTTCTTTGGTGTCTGCACATATTTCTGAAGGAGAGGGCATTCCTGAGGACTGTGTCCTCTGGTTCTACAAATCTCGCACCATGGCCCCTGGTTCTGCATCAACGGGTTAGGAGCTCCACTGGCGATATAGTCAGCAAAGACAGGGCAGTTATCCTTACTGTGTCCCTGCGCTTTACACTTAGTACACCAAATTTCATGCGCAACCTCCTTTCCTTTCTTAATTTCATGCAGCTGTAAGGTGAGGTTAGCTAGCTGATTTTGCAGATTAGTGATACCGGTGCTAGTTTCTGCTAGAGGTGAAGCCTCTAGTTTCATTGCCATTTCTAATGCTTCATCTTGTGTATTTAATTTCTGTTGCATTAGCGGAAGTCTGATGTGTGGTAATATTGCTGCGATAAACCATTCTTTATGCTGTTGAGGCGCAAGCTCAAAGCTTACCTGATCAATGAGGGTCTTGAATCTCTGGTCAAAATCCCAAACCGTCTCCGTAGGCATTTGTTTAATATCCTTAAGTTCTGCTATGCATTGTGACTCGGATTTAGGTTTTTTAAACTCTTTAATCATAGCAGTTCTAACCTGTGCAAGCGTTCTGTTATGGCCAGTGGTATACTTCATATACCAAGTTAATGCTCTTTCTCTAAATGTGGTGGCCAGCTGGACAAGCTTGACATTATCATCTTGTATTTGCTTAATGGTCCATATGGCTTCGCATAAGAACCAGTGTTGCTCAGGGTCCTCCGAACCTGTACCTTTGAATGTTGGTAGCTTCATATCATCTCCCATTCTGCTTCTAGATGGTGGGTTCTGGTTTGCTGTATGACTACCACTCGGCTGTGTAGATGTGGAGGGTGTAGCGGTAGTATTCGCTGTATAAGAGCTACTGGAAGGGGTTCCTGCGGGATTATTCTGAGTTCCGACTGGCTTTTGAGGAGTCCTAGGATTCTGACTCTGCTGTCTCGGGTGATCTGAACTGTCTTCTTCAGAAGAAGATGACTCGTTGACTCTATATCTTTTACCACTACGTGTATGTCCAAGATACTCGTAATCACTTTCAGAGTCTACTGACATTACAATATCATGCTACTATTCATCTGAGAGTATATCCAGTACTCCTTTTTCATATAGTAATTGCTTAATGGACAGACTTAGAGAATTTAGGTACTTACCGCGATAACCCTTGAAGAAGTACCGTTCTGCTGCGCTGAAACTCTTTCTCTGATCAACCGCGAACTCTGTGATGAAGCCGTCCAGCAGACTCGTAATCCAGAAGTCTACTGCGCGTGAGATGGGGTTATCGACACCCTTCAAGGTCTGAATCAGCTCTGCTGTCCAGACAACTTCTCGACTCTTCTTGACACCGCTGTTGTCAACAAGCTTTGATAACCAACCATATAACTCAATAGCATAAGTTACGAAGAATATCTCGTGAAGATCTGTAAAAATGTGCTTCTGTAGCCAAGCCTCAGTGCTCAGTCTAGGATTCTTGTTTTCTTTTGCAGCAAACTCTCTTTCTTTTGACTCAACCCACTGGTTAAGTTCTTGCTTGGTAGGATGCCAACAGAACATCAGCTCAATGTGTTCAAACCGGCAACGGAACCATTTGTTGGTCCTTTAATTTCTCTTAGACAGACCCGGGCGTGCGGTAATCTTTTAGACCAACAGAACCCTTAGCTGACTGGCCCTTTCGGCAACAGGTCGCAGAAGCGACCTGAGGTCTCACCCGAAGTGATTCTAATGGGAGGCAGAAGACTCACGTGTCCCCAGCCAAGTTCCGAGGCATCCAGGGTGCTCAAACCTACCTTAACCCCCTTTCACAGAAGCTGTCTATCTCATTCCATTACTCCGGCTACGCCTCTATCTTATCGCAGTACGCAGGGAATGCGATAAGTCTTTCCCTATGTGAAGCCGTCTAGCGATACCCAAGATATCGTAGGTGCGATATCTTGCCCTTCTAGTTCCTGCGGCAAGCGAACTTTGGCCGCTTCCTGGGTTAACAGGTGGTCTTAGCTATCCTTATCCTGGTACTGCAGTTAGCAACAGCATTCAGCCTACAAGCCTAACCCTCACTACTGAAGTCGACCCTTGATATCTCGCAACACGTAACTAGGTAGAACATTACTTTGCGCAATGTCTAAATAAACCATTCATGCCTCATATTCAGTTCTTACTCGCACATTAACCTCTGTTTAACAATTATATAGTTCGCAAAGAGGTTAGCTATGATTATCGCACTTGTTATACATCATTCAGAAGTTAACTGACGACCATGTACATTACTTATAACAGATTGAAGCATTCATATATAGCACAAACACGTGAATGAGAATGATGGCTACACAATTACAATAGTGCTACTTAGATAAGCACATTGATACTCCCAGGGCAAAGACTACGCCCAGGGGAACTGCGGTTCTTGTTTACAACTCTGGGGAATAAACACAGCTCCGGTCCAATCTTTACAATAGGGGTCTTCTGGGAAACTCCACCTCAGCGGGAGCCCTTCTCTATAGACCTCTTTTCTCTTCTTGCCTTTACAGTGCACTCTCTTCCTCTCGCAATCCCTGCGGATTGCACTCTCTCAGCAGGTCGGCCCTTGTCTTCTCAGGGATGTTCAGGCTTGCAACAACAAAAGACTTGACTAGCATCTACCTGATGTCTCTATCGCTATGTGGCCAACCCCTTATCCTATAAAAAGACTACTATATATAGATGGCCCGAAGGTCTCATCGCAGTTACAAAACTGTGGGCCTTATCCCAACAGTGACTCAACCCTAACCACTTACAGTCAACTGGCTGTACTTCCATGGCCGCCTTCTGTCTTGTCGCCGCTTCCTGCAGTCCTTAGTCTTTAATGCATCGACCCGTCGCTTCTTCTTGGTTCACGCAACGCTGACTGTAGTCCTTCGTCTTTATGAGGGTAGCTGAACCCTCTCTTCATCTTCGGCACCTTTATTGCGGTGGTTGAGCTCTCCCTTCGGCCTCTTCTTTGTACCACATGCTTGACTTCTCTGTACCTATCGCCGTGATTCCCGCCGGAATTTGCGCTACGGCGATATCTTTGTCTTACCGCCAAAATTGGTACTTTCCCTCCAAAATTAGTTATCCTTCCCAAAATTAGCAGCTTCCTAAATGCTGCGGAAGTTCTCTCCAACAATTTCATAGGAGAAGTAGAGTGGAAAAAAATATTGGAGCAAGTGGTTATTAAAACAAAAGGAAATGTGGAACCTTGGTTAGAAAGGACAGATATGCACATACATTACAAGCCTCTAGGTTGGCCACATGCCATCATTTGGGGAAAGGTGGCATGTTGTCTACAGAGGAAAAATTTGTAAGTTTAATTCACTACTATGCTTCTCAAGTAAATTTTATTTTTATTATAATCATCTTTTCTAACTATTTTTTTATTGTTTTAAATTGTAGTTGCAAGTATTCAATACTAAAATGTTTGAAGATGATAAATATTTTGCTTCATGTTATGGTATATCTTCTCTCATTCATCAAAATATTAAAGAAGGATTTCATCCTATCACTGGTTATGGGGTAATTTTTCACCTACAAATTCTTTGTTCTAAATAAATGTTCATGATATGAAACAAATATACATAAATGAAAGTTGCAATGAATACAATTTGTAGGTATGTTGATATTATCTTGTGTGCTTCTTAGGTAATTGTTTCATAGGATGAAAGAGAAGAGGAACATGAATTTTGACTCATGCTTCAACCTTATCATATGCTCAGATGTTGAATCTACATGGTTTCAAAGGTTAGTTCATTTCAATTATTTTTGCAATCAATAGCATATTTTAGTTATGTAATGTCATTAAATGCATAACCTTTTTATGGCTTTTTGCAATTCAGTTAAAGCTATTGTTTGTGTTTTTTTCTCAATTATTTTTTGTATTTTTATTTTTTACAAAGAGAAGTCATCATGTTTATATATTTGTTTTACCATTTTGGCAATGCAGGTGATGACAAGTTATGTGGAAAAATCAAGGATGAACAATATGAGCAACTTGAAATGAATTATTAGTTTTCTCTCTTTCATTTTTCTTAAAAAAAAAATTTCAAAAACATAGTCTTCCATTATATTAATATTATGAGAATTATTGTTTTATATTATCAATTATAAATTTTGTTGGAACAACATTATAGTTTTTGTTATGTTTATTTAATGTATTGAATTATTGTTTTTTTAAATGATGGATTAAAATCAAATAAACTATAATGAAATGTCGTAAACCTATTTTAGCTTTGTTTATATATATATGATGCAAAAAAATATAAATCACATATATTATAATTTTTCTTTAAAAACAAATTTCAAAACATAGTCTTCCATTATATTAATATTATGAGAAACATTGTTTTGTAAATATAAATTATAAGTTTTGTTGAAATAACATTATGGTTTTCATTATGTATATTTAATGTATTGAATTATTGATTTTTTAGATGATGGATTAAAACCAAATAATATATATATATATATATGGTGTAAAAATATAAATCACACACATGTGTGTGTGTGTGTGTGTGTGTGTGATTTATATTTTTTTCACCATTTATTATTTTATGGTGCTTTGCACCATATATATATAATAATTATGTGTTTTATTTTTTTTGCACCATTTATTATTTTATGGTGTTTTGCACCGCTTGTTATTTCATGGTGTTTTGCACCAAAACATATTAATCTATGCTGGATTGGTTTGGGTGGTTTGCACCATACACCATCTAATGCCACATATTCATTTAACACCGAAATCAACTTTTTTACAAACACTATTTTAGCACCACTTGCGTATCCCCACATTATCACCACTTTTGCACCACTATTTGAAAATTGAGGATTTTCGAAATCCTTTGCAAATAGCCTATTAGAGGAAATTTGGGTAAAAAATGGGCCTCCTAAGGAAAATAATAAAATAATAGTAGAGGGAGTAAAAAAACTACTTTTTTGGATCGTATTTTCAACTTATCTCCTTGTAGGTTTACTCAAGTTTCAAGTGGGAGGACTCGTTGGATGCATAATTAAATTATGCATCTAACGAGTACCCATGTTGCATACTTTTAACAACATCCACACCGTGAAAAATTGGAAATACATTAAAAAACATGTTTCTAGTGAGAGAAAACACGTTTTTCAAATGTATTTTCGATTTTTCATGGTGTGGCTGTTGTTAAAAGCATGCAACATGGGTACTCATTGGATGCATAATTTAATTATGCATCCAACAAGACCTCTCACTTGAATTCGATAAACCTACAAGGAGATAAGTTGAAAATACGATCCAAAAAAGTAGTTTTTATTTTTTCCCTCCAATCTTTTTAGGTGCTCCCTTTTTGAATTTTAAAACATTTTGATTGGCTAATACATGATGACATGGAATTTGTATTATTTTTGGAAGGCCCATTTTAAATTGTGGTGCTAATGTGAGGCTAAAATGCCATTTTTGTTGTAGTGTCCTATCATGGATGTGTTGTTTGGTGTGATGAATGTTGCCAAATGGATATACGATATCTATCAATGGAAGATTCCAGTGACCACAATATTAGTTCAACTACCTTTTTTATTCTGGTATGGTACCCAGAGATAATATGGCCCACTATCTTCTTCTACATATTTCTAATAGGATGTTGGTACTATAGGTTCTGGCCCATATGCCTTCCCACTTGAACATCTGACTTTCCCATGTCAATGTAGTGGAAAAAGATGAAATCAATGAAGAATTCATCCCTATACCAAGAAAAAAGCACCTCGAGGATGTTAGAGGATAATGGTGAAATGCCATAATTAAATATTGCAGGGCTCAAAATTAAACACGTCACAGCCTTCAAATGGGTCCTAGCACGTCCTAGAAGTGCAATTTAAAAAATGGTTGTAAAAAAATATGTAAATTTTAATTTTTGACATTTTAAAAAAATGAACGATTCAGATTAAAAATTCATTAAAAGGGTGCTCTTACAAACTACTCGTCGAACACTAATTATGGCTATGAGTTCCAAGTAACAACTTATTGGGTCTTTTCGAGATGGGGTTTATCGAGATGGCTAAGTTCGAATCCTGCAGAGGCATTTTTTATTTGTGGGAATTTGAGTTGCGGCATTTTTAAAGCATTTCGTATGTGCATATTTTTTGGAAAGGCTCTTTCCTTTTGCCAATGGAGGTTGTAGACTAGAGCATGCTATTATCTGTCTGAATCTTCCATGGATAAATGGAAGTGGAAATGGAACCATAAAGGAAATGAATGAAAAATATGAAACTTTCTCTTCATATCTAGGAGGCAAATAAGCGGGGCTATAAGAGGCCGCAAGCCTCTTGTTTCTGGCCAGAGTTCACTTCACCAGAGATGACAACACCGATATGACCGTGGGGTTTGGGGAAAATGATGGCTCTACATATTCACATTCACGAATCACAAAGGAAAAAATTATTTGATCTCATTATTCGTGGAGAAATAACTCTCTCAATGATTTCCCTTAATACCCGTTGAAAGTATTTTTGACAAAGGAACTTTGTTGTGAATTGTGGTAAATATGTAAGGGTGGTTTTCTAGACTGCATCAAGAGCTTCTGAATTGGGAGTGATTTATCGGTAAAAAGAGGAATGAGCAACCAAGGCTCTCTAGACAAGGAAAGTGGAGAGAAAAATTTAGGTGGTTTGGGTCCATCTGAGACAGATAGATAGATATCTTGATGGTAAAGGAAATCGTATAATGTGGAGACGTTGTGTACAATGCAAGTTCTTTGTTTGGAAATATAATATTTTTGTGGCAGTCATTGTTTTCTCCCGAAAATAATTTATCAGAAGTAACAAAGTAAAGACATCCAAGGATAGAGGGAGGAAGGCATTATTGATTATGGTAATGCAAATGATTGGGACTACTAGGTTGGAAATATTATCAAATACAAATCTTATTCACAACCCAATTTCACGGGCTTCGGTAAATCTCTAATCAACACAGCAACAGTGGTGTCTTCTTGAAGCACCACGAACTTGGCAATGGGAAGATGAAGTGATGTACGAGACATACATCTTCCCATCATATTAAAATCCTCCCTTACAGGCGACGTCTAGATGGAAAATATTTACAGGTGAAATTCAGAGGGAATATCTAATGGGCATGGAAGCGGTCTGGTGCACCTATGATATTCCGGTTGATCTACCTATCACACACATAGATTAAAGGTAGATGGTTATCTCATTTCTATTTTTTTAAATTTTGTATGAATTTATTAATTTTTTTATTTGAATAATTTGATTGAAAATGTAATATCTATTTAGCAATTTTTTAAGAAGAGTGAAGTTAATTTATTAATTTCAATTGAAGTGTATTTTTTTTAAAGCCATTCATCGTAGAAGGGAGACATGGATATATACCCTTCAAGTTTCTAGATCCACTATTATAGGAAGTTTGTTGAGGCTTTATAATCCTATATATGTAAGTGTTTTCTTTATGATTAATTACACCGATAGGTGTTTAGATATTATCTGGGATTTTGGACTTCCTTGAGTGGATCAACAAGATTAACCTTAGTGTCATAAGTGTACAATCCAGATTAATTTCATGGTCATCGTATCTTGTGTGTTCACCGACCAAAAATGAAGTGGTTGTGCTAGTTACGTTGTGTTGAGCATTGGAGTCGCCTCCAGTGTTTTCCTGATGTGGTTTGTTGTCTTTTGTTCGGCTTATAATTTAAGTTGATATCAGAGCCTTGTGTGAGGCTGAGTGGAGATCATGCGGGTCTACCATTGTGCTTGTATGTGAGCAGTGGCACTAAATTCTGGAGATCATGGGCATTGAAGAAGGAAGGCGAGTCAGATGAAAGGAGAAGTGTTGTTGCTCAGTTAAAGAGCCTGGAGATCATGGGCGTCTGAATAAGGAAGTTGAGTCAGATGAAAGGAGAAGTGTTATTGCTCAGTTAAAGAGCCTGCGTTGTTGGAGGAAGAGTCGTAAGGAGGTTTCATTGTTGTATGAGTGTGAAGAACCTGCAATAATTAATTAATGAAAATACGAGATAGCAGAAATAATAGAACTCAGAATCACTTTTATATTGATCGCAGGCCACTTCGAGGGAGCAACCTCCTTTGAGCAAGCTCACTACAGATAACTTCACGATGCCTTCATAGGCCTGAACACACACTTATATACTAAGTATAGGCACCAATACTATGAGTCAAAACCATGGGCCAATACAAACTATGGATCAACAAAACTACGGGTGACTTACGAAGCATATGCACCAACAACAATAACACAAACTATGGATCAACAAATACTACGGGACGACTTACAAAGCATATGCATCCAACAACAATATAATAACAAAGTAAAGACATGGGTTCCTAACATCCGCCCCCCCTTAGAAAAATCTTTGTCCCCAAAGCTTTAGAAGTGAAAATTGATGCAGAATCTGAAGTAGTGGTTCCCCTGTAGTAGCCTCGGGTTGCATTCTGGCCGAATGACGCCTTTTGAGTTTCAGGGAGGATTTCTTTGAAGTATGTAGATGAAGAAGGATCATATCAACTGCATGAAAAGTGCACTCAAAACAGTGTTGATTGGCTTGTTGTTTCAGTCGAATTCTCACCATGTGAAGTTGTTCTATAAAATGAGAAGAATCTGATCGCGGTTTCAAAGAACCGAGTCAATTGCCTGAAATGGGGAGTTGCTGAGCATGTATGGAAGAAGGACTAGTGGTTCCTTTCCATAAACTGCTTCATATGGTGTCCTTTTAGATGTGGTATTGTATCACTGGAGTGCTGCTAGGAAATCCATAGAAATAGTTGTCCAAATCTGTGTAGGGATGGGCAAGGGTTCGAGTAGTCCCGAAAGGAGTGTCAATTCACCCTTGTTGACCTTGAAAGTATCAAACTCAACCACCATCTGGTGAATTTTCATTTTCAGTCCCTACCAAAGGAAGTTACATTGTTCCCGGTCATAGGTTTGGAGGATCCCAGAGTGCCCTACTAATGAAGAAGCATGGACTTCATAGAAGAGATATCCCTGGTGAACAGATTGCAACCAGTTTGGAACAAGCAGAGAAATAGCTGGAAGAGAAACTGGGTCATCAAATTTGCGAGAAGGAGCATCTATCACCATATTATCCTTACCCTTCTTGTAAGGGATCGCATAGTCATAACCCATGAGTTGGGTAACCCATTTCCGGTGTTTTGGGGAGGAGACCCGTTGTTTCAGAAAATGTTCCAGACTCTGGAGATCAGTGTTGATGCATAAATAATTTGCTAATAGGGATGGTTGCCACATCTGTATTGCATGCAAAATAGCCATCATTTCCTGCTGAGATGGAGATGCAGTTAAATGCTTACCGGAAAGGTCGTGTGAAGGTGGCAAGCCCACTGGTGCAACAAAGACACCGACAAATCGATTCAAGGAAGTAGTGGAGACTGTTGGTGGGTGTATCTGAATGGAATAGAGCTGAGCGATGAAACCATGTAAATTATTCTTAAGGATATTTTCTAGGCGATGTGAATTGATTATGTGGAGAGACCCTGGTTGTAAGCCCATAAATTTGTGGCGTGTCCCATTGACTAAAAACAACATCCAAAGTTCATAAAAATCCCATAAGATGGGACCAAGTGTGCGTAACCATTGAATGCCCAAAACTACATCACATCCACCTAAGGACAAGGAAAACTCATCAGAGCACAGGTTATAATCTTCCATAGAGATATGCACATTGTGACACTTCCCCTTGCAAGGTAAGGTGACCCCATTGGAAACCATGACTTCAAAGTTGGAGTAAGGATGGACAAAACAATCAGCTTGTTTGGCAATGTGAGGGTCAATGAAGTTATGAGTACTACCAGAAACAATGAGTATGGTAAGAGAGAGCTTCTTGAAGTAACCCCTGACCCGCATTGTTTGTGGGGTGGTGATGCCGGTTACAGCATGGAGAAAGATCTCGGGTGGGTCGTCCGGAGATGGGGTATCAACAGGCAGGTGTTGAATGTCGACCTGATCATTAACTGTATCTGAAGCTTCTTCGCCAAGTTCAGAGCTAGGCAGAGAATCCACATCCAAGAGATAGAAATTTTGTTGAACACATCTATGTCCCTGAGTGAATTTCTCATTACAATTATAACAAATCCCTTTTTCTTGCCATGCCTGCATCTGAGTTTCAGATAAATGCTTGATAGGAGTTGGTCGAAGAGCTGGCGGGATGGGAGGTCGTTGAGAACCCATATTTCAGAAGGGAACAAAAGTGGGTTTGGAGCACTATTGGGCTGCAATCTTGTCTTCTACCAACTTAGCCAAACCTAGGACTTCCATCATTGTCTTGGGACAGAACATTGTAACCTCTGACCGGATTTCATCATTAAGACCACTGATAAAACAACTCCTGTAGAATGCATCAGACAATAATTTTGTGTGATTGGCTAGGTTCTCAAATTCTGTTTGATACTCTCGCACTGTGCCAATTTGGTGAAGTTTAGTGAGTGCTCCTGTGAAGTCATCAAAAGCACTACGACCAAATCATGGCAAAAGGAGTTGGCAAAAATCTGTCCAGTTTGGCTCGGGATGAGCTTTGATGTACCAATGGTACCATTGAAGGGCTTCCTGTTCCAAATGAAAGGATGCAAGTGGAACTTTATGGACATCAAAAGTATTATGCACACTGAAATATTGTTCTGCTCGGTATATCCATCCAGTCAGATCAGTACCATTGAAGCGAGGAAAATCAAGCTTCAGCCCACGAAAATTGTTGGAAGAAGAGAATCCGGTGGCTGCAAAAGATTCTGGCTGTCGGTCATTGTTCATGGCTGAATGTTGAAGATGGAGGCTGAGAAATTTTTCATCCATATCTTGGAGTTTGGTTTGGATGGATGCAAGTGCTTCCTCCATGGTTTTTGCTGCTGGACGGGTGACAACCATAACCAAGATTTTTTTTTTTTGAGGAATGGATAGAAAAGCACAAACAAAAGCTTATTTAGTAAAGGGAAATTTGGATTTGGGAAAAACTCGGATGGGTAATTTGGGTTTGACTAGGTTTTGGACACTTTTTGATGGGAAGGGAAGCAAAAAATGGGGATTTCGGAGGCGGGGTGAAAGAATGAGAAAATTTGGTAGAGAGGGACAAAGAAGCAGAATTAGGAAAGGAACACGGTGGAAAGTTTTGAAGGCATTTAAGTGAAAATCAAAGGATTTATGGCAAACCCTAAAAATAGACAAATGTGGGATTTCTTGTCTTGGGAAGTGGAATTTGGGATAGGTCTTCAGGAATGAAATATGCAGAATGGGATTGCAAGAGTGTCAGTGAAGTTTCAGGGGAAATAGAGTTTAAACAAGGGAGATATGGCCGAAAAATAGAATATATATATATATTTCAAGGAATGGATCTGCAACGGCTCAGAAGTGATTGGCAACAGTTCAGCTGAAAAATAGATATGGACCCCCGGTATGTGCGACTTCCTATCGGTTCAGGGGATTCACTCGGCCACCAATGTTATCTGATGGCTTGTGTATTGCGGCAGTACCCCTCACTCCACGGCTCAGGTAAAACTGATAACCGCTTTGCCACAAATGACAGCTCTTGGTTTACCTCACTGGTGGGAACTAGTCAACCAAGTAGGGGTCGTTGCCCTTTTTGCTGGCAGTTCCTCTGAATGGGCCAACTACTTCGGGGTTCCTGTGGTACTCCTCATAATGAGTTTTAGGGCTTATGCCCAAGTACTTCCCACAATTAAGCGGATAGGGATTATTCCCAAATCCGAAGCTGCAAAAAAAAAATTGACAGAAATTTCACCCAGCGGGCCCAAGAAAGTGCTCTGATACCAGATGTGAAGAACCTGCAATAATTAATTAATGAAAATAGAAGATAGCAGAAATAACAGAACTCAGAATAACTTTTATATTGATCGCTGGCCACTTCGAGGGGGCAACCTCGTTTGAGGAATCTCAATACAAATAACTTCACGGTGCCTTCATAGGCCTTAACACACACTTATATACTAAGTCTAGGCACCAATACTATGAGTCAAAACCATGGGCCAATACAAACTATGGATCAACAAAACTACGGGCGACTTACAAAGCATATGTGCCAACAACACTAAGACAAATTATGGATCAACAAATACTACGGGACGACTTACAAAGCATATGCATCCAACAACAATACACTAACAAAGTAAAGACATGGGTTCCTAACAATGAGATAACTATCAGCTGGTTGAAAGCCACAATTTGTTGCATTGACAGCTCAAGATAAATACTCATAGGGATCCTATAGTTGAAGAAGGTAGTGTGTAAGCCACCACTGCATAAAAAATCATGATTGCATTGGCACCTATTGTTCACTGTTGTGGGGAGAATTGCGAAAGAGAAGACCACGCCCATCGCTTGCAGGTGTTGTTGTGGAGTTGAACCATCAACACTAGCCGGCCACCATCTGGATCACTGAGCTGAATAGTGTGTGGATCGTTGCTTGGAATAGTGCCGCAGATCTGGAATCCCATTGAGAATTGGAAAGCACTACCACTATTGTTGGAAAAATGTAATTAAAGAGTTGATAGCATATCTAGTCTACGTCGGCTCTGTCAGACACTCAGTCAGTCTGCAATGTCAGAAGTCAATCAGTTAGTCAGTAACTTTGCAGCCAATCTGGCTCATGTCAAGTTAGTATTTATGTAACCGCATTTGTATTTTGCAAGTCAAGAATTCTTAGGTAGAAATATATTACAGTCTTTAATGAAACCCTTTAGCTTCAAGTTGAAGCGATCTTAAGTCAGTGGTTAGCAAATCCTATATATTATTAATTTTTCGATAATTTAATTCAAGCATTATATTGGATCACTAAGAGAATAACATGTACAACATATCAATCACAAGAGACAATAGACACAAAGCATTTCACTGGGGAAAACCAAGGAGGTGAAAAAACCCCACAACTTCCTCAAAGATAGAATAATCCCCAATACAAAGATCACAAAGACCAAACCCAAAAGGTAGATGTCTCCAGTAGATACTCCTCCTCCACTTGTGCACAACTCTCTCTCTCTTAACTATGCGAGTTGGATGAGTGAGTGAATGAATAGAATGAGAGTCACATACTCTTTATTTATACACTGACTTGACTTGCCAATAACCTAACAGGGCTGACCTCCCAAGGATGTCTAATAACCCAACCACATAACTCAACTAGGGCTGAACCCACACCGATGGTCTAATAACCCATCAAATATAAGTTGTGACACTTGCAACATTTGTGACACTTACAAATACAAATGACGACACTTCTAATTGGAGAAATAAAACATCTCCATCATAAATATAATAAAGTACAAGTGTAATACATAGAAAAATATATTCTGAAGTTACAAATACATCAACACTCCCTCTTAACTAGGAAGGTATTCTCTAGACATAGGTCATCAATACATTTTGTCACAAGTCTTCAATTCTAGAGCTAGATCATCGTCACTGGATACGGAGCATCATCGTCACTGCTGCTGCACCCGTCATCTTGATCACTGGGCTATCTCTGAATTCTTCTCGTCATAGGAAGTTCTACAGAGCCAACCCTTTTTCATGCTAGATGTAGGCCTAGAATCCTGTAGGTCTTCATCATCTCTATGAGCGGTCTGATGGAGGTGGACTCTCAGGACTCATTATGTTCATATGCAAAACCTAACAAGAGCATTCCATGATTATTTTACATGCCTTAGCACAACCGGCAAGATCTCCCAGGACTAATTACATGCATCCCTTCACAAAACCTTTAAAGAGTATCCCAGGATCAGTTTACGTGCCTAAGAACGAACGACAAGATCTCTAAAGAGCATCCCAGGACTTATTTATGAGCTCACTACTCAACCTATCAGATCTCCATGACTGATTACATGCATTCGTAGCAAAACCTTGAAAGATCATCCCAGCATCAGTTTACGTGCCTCAACATGACCAACAAGATCTCTCGGGACTAATTACATGCTACTGCACAACCTGCCACATATCCACGACCTCAAAGTATCATCCTGATACTCATGATACACCTGATCATCCTCACATGGAGCATCATCCTGATTCTAATGATCATATTGATCATCATCATACCGTACATCATCCTGATGTACATCATCATCACATGATCATCCTGATCATCGTCCTGATGCATATCACACAATGCTTACATCCACAGCCATGGGAAGGATCCTCCTACCACTATGCTTGTAATGGATTCTGCAAATGTGTCCCATCACTTCTTCCTCGAAGTATCTTCTATTTGAAGAACACCAAACCTCTCTCTGAAGTACTTGAACTTCACTCTGGCTAGTGGTTTGGTAAACACATCTGCAATATGCTCATCCGTCGCAACATATAGGAGCTTCACTCCTCCTCTCTGCACCATATCCCTGATATAGTGATATTTGATCTCGATGTGCTTGAACCTGTCATGGAACACAGGGTTCTCAGACAACTTCACACAACTCTGGTTGTCACAAAAGATATAGATAGCATCCAACTAGAGATCGAATAACTCAGACAGTAGCTTCCTCATCCATACTACCTCACAACTGGTTGAACAAGCTGTGACATACTCTACTTTGGCTGTACTCAGTGCTATGCAGGATTGTTTCCTGCTAAACAAAGAGATCACACCTGATACCATACTGAATCAGCACCCCAAAGTGCTCTTCCTGTTTGCGACACTACCTGTCCAATCCGAATCAACACAACCCTCCAGGTTAAACTTTTGAGTCGCATCATACGTGAGCCCATAATTAATTGTACCCTTCAGGTACCTCATAATATGCTTTACATCAATCAGGTGAACATGTCTAGGATGTGTCAGAAACTGGCTCAAGGTTTTCACTGCAAAGCAAATATCTGGTCTCATGTTCGTCAGGTACATCAAGGACCCAATCATCTGATGATACATCGTGGTATCAACTGACTCTGAAGAAGCATCACACAATAGATTCAGGTTTGATTCCATAGGTGTGGCCATGGACTTGCAGTCCATCATCCTGAATCGCTTCAGGATCTCTATTGCATACTTCCCTTGTCCAAGGAAGATTCCATTTGCACTCTGCCACACCTCCATACCTATAAAGTAATGCATAATACCCATGTCCTTCATCTCGAACTCGATAGCAAGCTTCCTCTTTGTCTCGGCAATCAATCTATCCTCACCTATTACAAACAGGTCATCCAAATATAGTAAGAGTATCACTAGATTGCCTTCCTCAACCTTGTAGTAAAGGTTGGAATCTGCTTTACTCTTGGTAAATCCCAAGCTGGACAGGAAGCTGTCTATCCTATCGTAGCATGTCCTAGGTGCTTGCTTCAAGCCATACAAGGCTTTCTTCAATCTGCACACATATGACTCAATGTCATGTGTCTCAAAACCGAGTGGATACTCCACATACACTTCCTATTCGATTACACCATTCAAGAAAGCTGTCTTGACATCCATCTGGTGTATCTTCCACTGAATCACTGCATCCAAAGAAAGTATTGTTCTGATGGAAGTGTATCTGGCTACAGGTGCACAAGTCTCTTCACAGTCTATCCCTTCTTTCTGGGAGAAGCCACGAGCTATAAACCTCACCTTGTATTTCTTTATGCTACCATCTAAAACATGCTTGATCTTATATATCCACTTGGAAGTCACCACAGACTTCCCTTCTGGTCTTGGGACCACATCCCAAACATCATTCTTCATGATCGACTGGTGCTCCTCAACCATGGAATCCTTCCATTATTTCTTTTCCGTTGCTTCTTCAGAAATGGAAGGTTCTTTGTTCATAATGTCATAGAGTAAGGAAACATAATTGGTGTGTGACCTTGTCCTCTTTCTTTCTATGTGTTCCTCCTCTGGAACACCATACCTTTCTTCATCTTGGATGAGCTCTCTAGTCCATGATGGTTTCCTCTTGTGAGAGTTCTTCTCACTGGGTGGATCTATAGGTTCTTTTGGATCTTCTATTTCGCAATCTTCTTCTGGAATTGCTTCATTCATGGTGGTGTCTTGAGTTCTGATTACTCTTGGTTATTCATTGTCTTCAACAGGTGTCTTCCTTGATTTGATGTATGCTGAGTTTTCATCAAAAGTCACATCCCTACTGATGTCAATACTCTTGAACCTTGGAAAGTAGATTTTGTATGCCTTTGAGCTTTCACTGTAACCCACAAAGATGCCCTTCTTTCCTAAAGGATCTAGCTTTGTCCTCCTTTCCTTTGGAATGTGTGTGTATACTGGATAGCCAAATATTCTGAGATGGCTAACTTTTGGTTTCTTACTCGAGAATACTTCTTCTGGTGTCTTGTTTTCAAGTATCTTGTGTGGTGTTCTATTTTGCACATATACATTTGTTCTTGTTGCTTCTGCCTATAGATGCATAGGCAGATCTTGATCATGAAGCATTGCCCGAGCTGATTCCCTGATAGTTCTATTCTTTCTTTTTGCAACCCCATTCTATTGTGGATTGTAAGGAGTGGTAAACTCCCTCTTAATCCCTGAGTCACTACATAATTCCTTGAAGTCTCCTGAAGTGAATTCTCCGCTATTTTCGGATCTAAAGATCTTGATCTTCTTATCAGTTTGATTTTCTGTTAAGGCTTTGAATTCCTTGAACTTATCAAACACTTCATCTTTATTCTTTAAGAAATAAACCCAAGTCTTCCTAGAGAAATCATCAATGAAAGAAACATAATATACATACCCACTCAAAGAACTGGATGACATTGGACCGCATACATCGGAGTAGATACTCTCCAAGATTCCTTTTGCTTTGCTTTCACTGCTTGGAAATGCCTTCTTTGTGTTCTTTCCTTTTGCACATTCTTGCAAATACCTTCATGCTTTGAATGGATTTCAGGAAGACCTTCTACTACTTTGCTTGCAATTGGTAGTGTTCTATAGTGCACATGTGTAATCCTTCTATGCGAAAGTTCACTTGGCCCCACGGATTAATGTACCATGGCATGTTCAGGTTGTCCCTTCAATTTGTATAATCCTCCTTATTTCTCTCCAATCACTACTGCATCTTCTATGGTCTTACCTTTTGGCCACATGAGTACTTGGCCATCCACAAATGCAACTCTCATCCCCTTTGCATCCAAAGATGATATGGAGAGAATATTCTTCTTGAGTCCATGTACATATAGAACATATTTCATCTTCAAAGACTTCCCAGAGTCTAACTTGTACGAGGCTTCACCACTTCCTTTTATAGGATATTGATAGTCATCCCCAAGTTTCACCTTATGGGGTGACTCATGTTCAGATAGGTCCATAAAGTATTCTTTAAACTCATTCATGTGTTTGTAATCCCCACTATCAATAAGCCAATCATGAAACCCATGAGAAATAGTACCTGTGAGAGTAGAGATTAGAACATATTCCTCGTCACTTGAAGAATCTTCACTTTCTGCCCTAGTCTTCTTCCTAGAAGGTTCATCATCCTACACAGCATGAGCATGATACCTCTTCTTCTTTTTCTTCTTCTTGATGTTGTTGGAGTCTTTTCTCCTCTTAGGAAATTCTGAAGAAAAGTGTCCTTTCTCATTGCATGAGAATCACCTTAGATCTTTCTTCTCTCTTGGATGCTAGTGAGGAGATTTCTTGTGATGAGGTGGCTCCCTCTTGAACTTGCTTTTCTTGGTGTGCGCTGTGAGAGATTGGTCTTCACTTCCCATCTTTTCTTCTTGGGCCACAATCCTAGCTGCTTCTTGTGAACATTCCTCCCATAGTCTACTGAAAGAGATCAATTTCTTTCTTGCACAGATTCCTTGGATGAAGGAGTCCCATGACCTAGGTAGGCCATTCAATGTGGTCATGACAATTTCTCCATTCTCTACCACTTCATCCATAGCTTCAAGTTGTTCCTTGATTTGAGAGACCTTAGAGAAGTAGGATTGGATGGTCTCTCCATTCTATATCTTTACCCCTTTTAATTGGTTCCGCAGAGTCATATTCTGATTTATGTTCTTTCCTTCAAAAAACATGGTCAAGGAGTCAAACATATCCTTAGGTGTTTTTAGGGAAGACACATGGGGAATGAGATGGTCCTTAATAGAATCAACAATGATTTTCTTAGCCTTGACCAGGTTCTTCTTGTGTAAGGCCTTGGCCTCATCTCCCTTTGGAACTTGAACCTCTTCACTTATGTAGGTGTCTAACTCATTCTCTTCTAGGATTAACCCAATCCTATACTTCCATGCTCGGAATTTATCATCCCCTTCAAGCTTATCCTCAAGCTTGGTGTGGTGATACATTTTAATGAGAAACTCAAATGGAAAGAAAATGTTTAGGTCTTACCACTTGATTTGCTGAAAACTGGATCTGGAGCTAGATTAGGGTTTGTCAGAGAAACCCTAAAAATTCAAACTTTGAATTTCAAACTTCTGAAAGGATAGAAAGATGTGCCTTGTTGATTTGATCAAGTTGGCATACTTCAATTTTGAAAACTGCAAAATTTGACCCCTCAAAAATTACCTTGAAAATTATGGATCTTCTGGAAAGGATCCCGAACTAGGGTTTGATAAAGCCCAGCCTTCTTCCCAACCAAAAAGTTCGATCTTATGCTCTAAACTTCAATTTTTCTGAGGAGCATCCAGCCGTGGTCACAGATTCCAAAAATTCCAACTTTCTCTTAAACCCTAATTTCCTGTAGCACTCACAGGACAAAAAATGAAAATGCTCATAATTGAATTATGTCTCGACAGAAATATGTGCCCTTGCTAGGAGATTCAATCTATCCTCCCGCCTTTGATTATCTGTGGAGAGAAACCCAAAATTTAAGAAGCCCTAGCTTCCATAGATGCAGAGTGTCTTCTTCTTTGGTCAGCTCTGATATCATGTTAATTTTTTGATAGTTTCATTCAAGCATTATCTAGGGTCACTAACAGAATAACATGTACAACATATCAATCACAAGAGACAATATACACAAATCATTTCACCGAGGAAAACCAAGAAGGTGAAAAAACCCCACAACTTCCTCAGAGATAGAATAAGCCCCAATACAAAGATCACAAATATCAAACCCAAAAGATAGATGTCTCCAGCAGCTGCTCCTCCTCCACTTGTGTGCAGCTCTCTCTCTCTCAACTATGCAAGTTGGATGAGTGAGTGAATGAATAGAATGAGAGTCACATACTCTATATTTATATACTGACTTGACCTGCCAATAACCTAACAGGGCCAACCTCCCAAGGAGGTCTAATAACCCAACCACATAACTCAACTAGGGTCGACCCCACACCAGTGGTCTAATAACCCATCAAATATAAGTTGTGACTCTTGCAACACTTGCGACACTTACAAATACAAATAACGACACTTCTAATTTAGAACAAAATATTTGCTAGGACAAGCGCAGTCCTAAAGCAAAGCAAAGAAAATTATTTATTTATTGCGCAATTCAATCTTTTGACTGTGCAGAGTGCTTTTACCTTTATCTGGTATCAGAGCCTAGTTTACAAAAAGTAGGAAATTGTATTTAAAAAAAGGGAAACATGATTAAAGAATGGATTCCACTTTGGGTAATTTGCAAAATCCAATATTTTCTGGTAATAATTATGAATATAGGTCTCTAACTATGAAATCTTTGTTCATGTGAAAATCCTCACAACAAATCTAAGAGCTGATGTATACCTCACATGAAAGATTAATATTAAGCAGGAAAATAAAAGAAGAGTGGTCAATGCAGTGTAAAGGAGAAACATAATTATGATACAGTAGAACTCAGATAGAAGCATAATAACATCACACACTAATTCATTAATCACAATATGGACAAATAAAAAATACAATGGTGAGAGGATTCAAATTCCAAGGTGGCAATTAGAACGAGCCTTCATGGAGTGATCATCAGATTAATGGAGTGTCATCAAGGCACAACTAGAAGTCCTGATCATCATTAGTGGAGTCATCAATGCACAAGTAACTATCAACCAGATGTCAAACTAAGTCTAACTAAGTGTGGTAGGTGTAACTGGAACATGGAGGCACTAACTGAATGAAGGAGGCTTAGTGGAGGGCGCATGAGGAGCTAATTGAAGACAAAATAGGCATCTAGTCTCACTGGAGGTCCATCGGAGTGATAGAGTCAGTTGAGAGTCAATCTAACCTTAAATCAAGGAAAGATCTAAAGATAACTCAACTAACTGAAGTGCAACTGAGTGGTAGGTGAGAGAGGGCGACTCGGATGCATGCATGCATGCAAAATCATTACTGCATGCAAAATGCATGCATGACTAAAAATGAAAAAATGGATAGTGCTGGTAGGACTAGGATGGAGTATAGAAATATCCCAATAGTTCAGAGGTCAATATGTATGTGAAATAGTCCAGAATGGCTATGTAGAACCAGTAGATATGACAACATACAATAATCTCACACAAGCTGAGAAGGATGTCTTGAGGGAACATAGGAAAAAAGATTGAAAGGCATTGTTTTGTTGATGTATTTGTAACTTCAGAATATATTCACTTGTATATTGTATGTATTACATTTGTACTTTATTGTATCCCCAACGGAGATGTATCATTCCTCCGATTGGAAGTATCGTCATTTGTACTTGCAAGTGTCGCAAGTTATATTGTAAGTGTCATAACTGATACTTGATGGGTTATTAGAGCACCTTGGTGGGGTTAGACCTGTATGAGTAGTGTGGGTTAAAGGGTTATTAGAACACCCTAGTGGGGTTGGCCTAGTCAACATTAAGTTAAGTGGTTAAGTTGGGCCTACCTAGTTGAGTAAAGGTCAAGTGAAAGTAAAAGTATATATAGAGAGTGTGACTCTCTCATTTGACACATTCACTCACTTCGCATTAGCGACAAAGAGGAGGAGTAGATTCTACACCAATATATCTTTTGGGGATTCATCTTGGTGATATTTCTATTGGTGCTTATTCTATCTCTAAGGAAGTTGTGGGGTTTTTCACCTTTATGGTTTTCCCTGATGAAATGCTTTGTGTCTTTTGTCTCTTGTCTCTTATGTTTTGATATGTTGTACATGTTGCTCTCTTAGTTAAGATCCTAGATCATATTGAATTAAATGATGAAAAACTAACATGGTATCAGAGCTAGCATGAAGGAAAGCATTGTATGGCATTTATGACACTTGTTGCACTTGCAACAAATTGGAAGCTAGGGATTGATATACCAAAAACAAGTCATTGTATAAATTTCGCTATAAATCTATTTTGGTGAAGGTTCAGGATCTGAAACTTCTACATGTCGAAGATAACATCCCCATGTATCTTGTGTCCGAAGCACATCATCTAATTCGTTGTACTTTCAGTTTTATGATCCGTACAATATAGGGTTTCTGCCTCTTCCAGATCTCAGTCATAAACAAGTGACCTAGGAAAAAAGGTCACAACTTGGGCTAGGAAGCTCCAAATGAAATTCTATAAAAAGTGACAGTAAGAGAACGGACTACAGTTTGATAGGCCTACTTTTCAGAGGCCGAAGTGGAACCAGTGACACGTGGCACTCCGTACAAGTTCTCTATACTGTTTCATCCCATAAACATGTCACATTGCGACATTTGGCATCTCTCTCTCTCAGAGAATCCATTTAAGGTCAGACCTATGGGGTTGGAAATATGACAGGTCATTCTACCACATGCCGAAGTTTAAGACCCTCCGTATCTGAAATTTCAGAGATACACCACAAACAATAAGGCACATATTTCTGTGAAATAGAATTGGATTTTGAGCATTGCAGGAAATTAGTGCTTTTTGTGGAATTTTGGAGTGATCTCAGCATAGGATTTCTCTCCTCAGCAAAATCAAAATTTAGAGACCTATATCAAAGTTTTTGGTTGGGCAGAACCCCAGGCATCATTAAACCCTAGTTTGGGATTTTGATCAGAAAGGTGGAAATTAGGGTTTCTGCAAAAGTTGGAATTTTTTAAATCTTTGACCATGGCTCTATGCTCCTCAGAAAAATCAAAGTTTAGAGCACAAAATTGAAATTTTTGGTTGGGAAGAACCCCGGGCATTATCAAACTCTAGTTCGTGATTTTGACCAGAAGATTCGAAAGTTTCAAAGGCAATTTTGAGGGGTCAAATTTTGCATTTTTCAAAATTGAAGTATACCAGCTTGATCAACTCAACAAGGCACATCGTTTCATCCAATCAGAAGTTTGAAATTCAAAGTCTGAATTTTTAGGTTTTCTCTAACAAACCCTAATCCAACTCCAGATCGATCTTCAACAAATCAAAGTGGAGTGGGTTAATCATAGAAGAGAATGAATTGGACACTTGCATAAGTGAATAAGTTCTAGTTCTAGAGGGAGATGAGGCTAAGGCCTTACATAAGAATGCTACAAGCAATTTCGATAGGTATGACTTGAGGTGATACAAGTATGTTTTGAAATATGTTCATGATTAAGTTTATGATATGTTTGTCTTCATATTATTGATGTTAGTACAATCTTGATTAATTTTAGACTTGTCTTATCACCCTAGTAAAAGTATGAATGCATGTGAATGATAGAAGACATTCATTGATTAGGGTTATGACACTTATGATTGTACTAATGCACTGTGGTGTTGTATGAGGATGATGTTGTCCACTAACATGAAAGGTACATCAAGAAAGACAAATCAAGTTCTGGATCAAGAACATATGACCATGGTGACATGAAGAAAAAGACTCATCCATAGTCATGGATCACATAGAATCTCTACTTACGAGGTATGTATAATTTTGGTTCTACAATGGTTAAATTATGAGTTATGCAGGTTACTAGCACAAGTCATTGAAGAGAACAAGAAGACATTATGTGGGTATGCTAGACATAACTAGCAAACATGATAATCCAGCTATATTTTTCGTATATCAAGTTAGAATCCTACCTTGTGTTAGGATCTCATATAAGTATACTTTTGTAAGACTGATAATGATTATTCATGAAGTTATAGGTTTGAGTAATCATGGGTTTATGCATATTATGCTTCTTACTTTAATTGATGATATGAAAAACTAGAAGAATCCTATGGTCAAATAAGAATATGCATGAGTAAAAGAAGTACTCCCTGAAGCCTGGAATACTAAAGCTTATGATAAATTACCTGTGTACGAAATGATCATGACCATACATATTTAAGGTTATTTAGAATCATAATTTTTCAATAGTATTGAGATTATACTAATGAATGTATGATTATGTATGAGAGCCTAAGGATGACTGTTTGACGGACAATCTAACGAGAGTGGACTCAAGGCCTAATCTCCCTAGCTCAATGTGACTTTAGAACAAATAGGATAGAATATGAAATACTTTCCAAGATCATGTAGAAGTACAAATGATAAAGTAGATCTCTTACCTTAAATTTGTAAATCCCTTTCTGCTTTTTTGGTCCAATGCTCAACTGCTGTCGGTGTGTGAGTAGCTAAACCCTGTTGAACATGTAATAGACCAAAAGAAGTGAAAGCATATATCCCATATGACAGATCTAAGTTAACAGTTAAGGAGGAAAACTCTAAACATCATCAAGGAGACCATATTTATGGAAAGCATTTATATTAACTATATTGAAGATTGAGGAGTACAATAGAGAAGAGGATTACAACCTATTATCCCTAAAGTTGAACCTGACTGCCAAGGTAAGGCTTAAGGAAATCTTAACAGTAGATGTAACTTTATCAGCTATGGTAGTATATGAATATATGACAGAAATCCAATAATTCAAGAATCAGATGACAGGGAGTACATGGGTTTCAAAACATGGACAGAATATGACTATAAATGTTATCATAAACATACAAATGTAAGAGCTTCAAATTTCATTTCATAATTGGGGCATAGTTGTATACTGGTCAAGAGACTCGCAACATGAAATTGAGACCATGAATTGAAAAAATAATGATAGTATATACTTCATAGATTAAAATAAAACAAGCTCAAAGATCATACTTTATTTCAAAAAACAGTCATCTTCTGCAAAAATTAACATAACAAACAACATAAAAGCCTGTACATATCTGTATTAGACTGACCCCCCCCCCCCCCCCCCGTAGCTTCTTCAATTAGCTGTTGTTTTTATAAGAAAAATACATGAGATCTTAGCTATTACAAACTATTTTGGAATGACATTCTGTCAACAAACTAAGAGCCTCGAATTAGCTACAAAAGATTTATAAATGATGAAGTGGCTTGACATCTTGGCAGCCAAATATTCTATTCTATAACTGATGCCTTGGAATAATGTTTCGATGCCTGGAAATTTGGAGTTAGTTACTGATATTTAATTTTCCCTGCAAATTGTCTGACACTTGGAATTATCTCTTCATGTGCTGATCTTGTGGTTTTGAATGATATCTTGATGCCTGGAAATGCTTTTGATTATTAATCTGGGATTGCGTTGAAATAGCATATGGATTAAATAACTAGCCACCTATATCTTTGAATGCTTAAATGAGGCCTTTGAATCTGGAATCTGCATTCAACAGCTAGCCACATATTCAATGCATAGTGAACAAGCATCTAAATGTAAACTCTATTGATGGGATTTGCCTCAAACAATGGATAATTAAACACTTGTGCTCTGATTTTTGAATTAATGATTTTTCTCAAAACTATGAGAAAAATACCGTGACAAGGATTCAAAACTAATTTTGTCTCTTCATCAGAGATTTTCAGGCGCAATTTCATCTGGCTGGATCTTAATAACTTGGTGATGAATGTAAATTAGTTTTGCGGACTCTTGGAAACGTTGTTTGTTCCCATTTGGCCATGTATTCTGTGCATTCATCTTCAATCGTTCTCCATATATACATTGTGTCATTGGCTTCAGTTCCAGAACCCTCTTCAAGTTCCATAATCTTTGTAGTAAGAAGATTAATCAAAAGTTGCAAGGCACCAGCATTTCCACAAACCTCCCATATTGTTTCTTTGATATCTTCTTCACTATCTCTGCCACAACCAAGCGTATCAAAATAAGGCCAAAAATTAAAGATGCATCCGTGAACATAATGAATACATCATCCGTGAAACCCAGTCAGAAGTAGCCCCAAATTAGCCCCAATAGATCCAGTATCATCTATGATGGCCGTGACAGTTGCCAAAGCTCTCAAATTACCCTTAAGTGGGCTATGTGTACCAAGATCAGCTGAAACAACTGTGGTAATGAGTGCATAAGATCCATTAACAAACATTCTGGTCATCATCATCAACAGAATATTGGTAAACATTGAAATGCCTCCATAAACCTGATATAAAATGAGTGTTGGAATTGCAAAGTACATGAAACTAGCAGCCGTGATAGCCCTAGCATCAAGCCTATCAGAAATATGGCCTACGCGAATTCCACCTAGTACTCATACCAAATCGAATAAAGTTGAAAGGTCTGCAGATGACTTACAAACAAATAGTCGACGCCAATAGCTATATTACTGATGTTAAATGGAAACCAGTATAAATATGTGTAAGCTACAAGCTTAGGAAAGAAGAGACAAAGAGAAAATGAGGCACATTATGTAGTTATTCCTTCAGTCCTTTGCATGCGGTGAAATTCATCCCACATAGAAAATATAAAAGAGATTTAATTTTATATTCAAATGTATCATTGCTTTAAGTCGACATGTTGGGAAATAGATGGCCTATGGGCTCTGTCCAAAGATGATTCATACATTAAAAAGAAATTTGCTGAATTATTTAACAACACAATGCTATCAGTACTGTGAAAATGCTGCCAGGATCCAAAATTTAATGGGATAAATCTGGAGATAACATCTAGCCTTATCTGGGCATGGCATGCTCGCTCCGAGCTGCCAAGAATTTGCAAATCTGTGCCTTTATCCATTGGGTTATATGGTCAACTCTTTAATCAACCCCTGAAAACTTCTGAAATCTGCCACCACTTATTCAAATAAAATAACTGTAAACCTGCTAAAAATCTAATCACTGTGAAAACTGCAAAAAGTAAATGCTCATGGATGAGTTTATTTATCAACACTTCTACTCTAATCTTACAGAGATCTAGCTGATCATGTGTAACTCCATTTCCAATGAAACCAAGTTAAAAACTGAATTAGCAATTGAAATCCTGGAACATGCTTCTGTAAAATAAAGATTAAAGAACGGATAGGCAATTTGTCATGGATCTGAAATCCATATTTGTAGCTGAACAAAACTGAATAGTTGGAATTGATAAAAACCTCGAGATAAGCAGCCACTGGATCATAAAAATAATTAAAAATCATGTTTTGATCAGATATTCATGTTTCTTCTTTAAGATAAGAAAGCTGCCTCTCGATAAACTCTGACCTCACTTTCTCCATAAAACCATCTTTTTCACGATCCTTTGAAAACCACTTTCTACTTTCTAAGATATGCAGATTTAATTCTTCATTCAAAGACACGCACATATCTTCATATTGACCATTAGAAATGTTAATCTCAGAAAAATTTTGAGAATTTTTATGAGTCAACCAAATTTCACATTCCAATTCGAGTGTTTTCAGAAGCTTCTTCAAAAAACTAAGTTTATCCTCTTCACTATAAATGTTATCAAAATCTAAAAAAGAGGACAAATCTTTGTCCCATTCATCAATAGAAGACATACTCATCCATTCTCAAAAACCTTGAAGAAAAAAAAATCTACCTCAACCCCTGTAGTCTTAGTACAGGAAGTAACTCGCTTAGAAACTGAATCTGCCATTTTGAAACCAGTGGAGTCACCAGGTGAATATCGCAGCCCCTATGTCACCAGCCTTCATTCACCATCAAAGTCTAGATATATTCGTTGTCGTACAGCCTAGGGAAGTATTCCTTCATTCCTCCGTCCCCGGCAACAATGCCAAAAGATGTTATCCCTAAAGTTGAACCTGACTGCTAGGGTCAAGCTTAAGTAAATATTAACAGTAGATGTAACTTTATCAGCTATGGTAGTAGATGAATATATGACAGAAATCAAATAATTCAAGAATTAGATGACAGGGAGTACATGGGTTTTAAAACATGGATAGAATATGACTATAAATGTTATCATAAACATATAAATGTAAGAGCTTCAAATTCCATTTCATAATTGGGGCATAGTTGTATACTGATCAAGAGAATCGCAACATGAAATTGAGACCATGAATTGACAAAATAATGACAGTATATACTTCATAGATTAAAATAAAACAGGCTCAAAGATCATACTTTATTTCAAAAAATAGTCATCTTCTGCAAAAATTAACATAATAAACAACATAAAAGCCTGTACATTTCTGTATCAGACTGAACCCCCGCCCCCCTTAGCTACTTCAATTAGTTGTTGTTTTTATAAGCAAAATATAAGAGACCTTAGCTATTACAAACCATTTTGGAATGAGATTCTGTCAACAAACTAAGAGCCTCGAATTAGCTACAAAAGATTTTGAAATGATGAAGTGGCTTGACATCTTGGCCGCCAAACATTCTATTCTATAACTGATGCCTTGGAATAATGTTCGATGCCTGGAAATATGGAGTTAGTTACTGATATTTAATTTTCCCTGCAAATGCTCTGACACCTGGAATTATCTCTTGATGTGTTGATCTTGTGGTTTTGAATGATATCTCGATGCCTGGAAATGCTTTTGATTATTAATCTGGGATTGCGTTGAAATAACATATGGATTAACTAACTAGCCACCTATATCTTTGAATGCTTAAATGAGGCCTTTGAATCTGGAATTTGCATTCAACAACTAGCTGCATATTAAATGCATAGTGAACAAGCATCTAAATGTAAACTCTGTTGATGGGATTTGCCTGAAACAATGGATAATTAAACACTTGTGCTCTGATTTTTCAATTAATGATTTTTATCAAAACTATGAGAACAATACCATGACAAGGATGAAAAACTAATTTTGTCTCTTCATCAGAGCTTTTCAGTTGCAATTTCCTTTGGCTGGATCTTAATAACTTGGTGATGAATGTAAATGAGTTTTCCAGACTCTTGGAAACGTTCTTTGTTACCATTTGGCGATGTATTTTGTGCATTCATCTTCAGGCGTTCTCCATATATACATTGTGTCATTGGCTTCAGTTCCAGAACCCTCTTCAAGTTCCATAATATTTGTATTAAGAATATCAACCAAACGTTGCAGGGCACCAACATTTCCACAAACCTCCCATATTGTTGCTTTGATATCTTCTTCACTATCTTTGCCACAACCAAGCGTATCAAAATAAGGCCAGAAATTAAAGATGCATCCGTGAACATAATGAATACATCATCCATGAAACCCAGTCAGAAGTGGCCCCAAATTAGACCCAATGGATCCAGTATCATCTATGATGGCTGTGACAGTTTCCAAAGCTCTCAAATTACCCTTAAGTGGGCTATGTGTACCAAGATTAGCTGAAACGGCTGTGGTAGGGAGTACATAAGCGCCATTAACAAACATTCTGGTAATCGTCATCAATAGAATATTTGTAAACATTGAAATTCCCTGATAAACCCGATATAAAATGAGTGTTGGAATTGCACAGTACATGAAACTAGCAGCCGTGACAACCCTGGCATCAAGCCTATCAGAAATATGTCCTGCAAGAATTCCACCTAGTACTCATCCCAAATTGAATAAAGTTGAAACGTCTCCAGATGACTTTACAGACAAATACTCACCTCCAATAGCTATATTACTGATGTTAAATGGAAACCAGTATAAAAATGTGTAAGCTACAAGCTTAGGAAAGAAGAGACAAAGAGAAACTTAAGCACATTATGTAGCTATTCCTTCAATCCTTTGCATATGGTGAAATTCATCCCACATAGAAAATATAAAAGAGCTTTAATTTTATATTCAAATGTATCACTGCTTTAAGTTGATGTGTTGGGAAATAGATGGCCTATGGGCTCTGTCCAAAGATGATTCATACATTAAAATAAATTTGCAGAATCATTTAACAACACAATGTTGTCAGTACTGTGAAAATGCTACCTGGATCTGAAATTTTATGGGATAAATCTGGAGATAACACAACCATTAGCCTTAATGTTGCAAACTCTTTCTGAACAAGCCATTTTCCATTTCTACCAAGGAAGTTGAAGTTTCTCAAGGATGAACAAGGATTCCAAGAATAATTTCACCAGCATGCAGACACCATAGACTTCCTCTCTTTGGTATGGTAGTGAGCTTCACTTATATAGGAAAAAGTGGATAGGGAATGGATAGGGTAGGTTGAGAGATGATAGGAGAGAGGTAGGGGATCTTCCCAAGGTATTAGGAATCGAGTACCAACCCCCCTAGAGGTCAGGGATAAGCCCCCAAGTCAACAAGTTTCGAGAAGAACCTCGAAGAAGCTATTTTTTCCCATAAACTGACTTCGTCGCACCCTGCATATGAGTACAGGTGCAACGTCACAAGGTGATAATATGTAGCCTGCGATGACCCCTCAAAACCTGGTATGAATGGATACAAATCGTCCCAGATGGGTTACTCAGTCCAGTTATCTTTAAGGGTGTATTCACTAAATCTAATAATGTGTGGATTTTGGGTGTAACAGATTGCCCCCCAAAGCATGAAGCTGTTAAAGATAGACAGGTGAAGTGCTTTGATAGAAGTAATGGTAATGGACTTGTCGGATGAAGAGCACTTATGTAGTACAACTGACTATGAACTGACAATCTCATATAAAGTACAACATGGCTGCCGACCAATACAATGTAGATCCATGGTAGTAATGACCGACTGAACACAATCATGGCTACTAGACACAAGTGTAGATCCATGATGAGATGTTAACATAGCCATGACCAATACAAATGTGGATCCATGTAATATGACTCAATACAAATTCCATCGCAACCTGCGTAAAATATGACTTCCCCGGGGTCTTCAAGCTGAACCCACAATGATACGAATCTCTCCATGTGATTACAAATGTCTTGACGTCGAACATGCTAGAAATCACTTGATTATCGGTCATTGATGTGAACTGTTAACAAGTGTGAGGGAGATCACCATTAATGTTAATGATTCCCAAGGTATCACAGTACATATCATCATGCGTGAATAAATGAGTTGAAGTCGAATGCAAGATGAAATATTTCAATCAAGAGTCCATGATGTAAACTCATGATGAAGGCGAGGTAACCTACCATTGAGGCATGCAGGACCAAGGTACTTGGTTGGTTTCTAGATTCAATCTTTGGATGATGATTTGGAGTTGACAAAGATGAACCCGTTGAAGGAGTTCCATGATCAATCCCCCATCAATTGACATGAAACATGACAAAACTTGTGTAGAGTAGATCGGATGGTATAGTAACATGTGAGACTGACGCAAAGTAAACCGACATGGTGGTGGGTATACTGACTGTATATGACAAATGATGAATGTGTTCTTGAACATGAGCATGGCATGACTTGGTAGTATTGACATGAGAATGACACAAACTTCTAATGCAACTGATAGTGGAAGCTTTCTCTGAATGACTCGGAGGAGTAACACGACTCAGAAAGTAAGTGAGGACTCATAGACAAACGGATGACCCAAGTACTGTATGCAAATGCAAATGAGTGCCATGTCCAAGAATGACTAGGTACGGCCATAGATAAACAGTGTAATAAAAAATGCTTTCCTTTTTCCCCATCACAAATGATGAGTGCCTCATGTGTTTTTTACGAGCCTGATGAGGGTAACCAGATGCTCGGTAAAGCTCATCTCATAGATGAGTCCAACTCCAAATATTTTATGAACCTAGGATAGGAGGGGTTCATCCCATGGTGGGCCCTTCAATGTAAGATTTTAACGAGTCCATAGAAGGTAAACTCGGTCATCATTTCATATTTAGAGAGTCTAAAAAGAACTAAAGAAGACTCCAACAGTCCTTTTTCGTAAAGTTAGCCTCATCACCCGAAAAGGGTAAAACAACGTGGGAGAGGAATCTTCCAGTCATGATTAACTAGAGTATTCCTTTTTTGTAATTAGTGCCTCTTGGTCCGAAAAAGGGGTAAATTATCTCCAGGAAGACGACCATTCAAATACTTTAACAAGCGTGAATGCGACAAGTTCTCTTGGTAATATTTTCATTTTTGGGGAGCCTAAAAAGAGCTTAACGGTAGACTCCGGGGGGTGTCCTTTTCCATAGGAGTTTAACGAGCCCGGAAAAGTGATAAATCATAACTCGGTACTTGTTCTCATCGTTTAACGAGTACGGGAGCAAACGAAGAGTAAAATCATCCTCATGCAATAATTACGACTAACTAGAAATAATAATGACAAAACGTCCAAGGGAGCATTCATACCTATAGTGACCGTTGATGATGCGAGAAACGGCATGAAAGACCATTTTATAACTCCCGTACACTAGAAAACGTGTCAAATAGCCCCAAATACGACAAAAATGGTTTAAAACTATAGAAAATGGCCTAAAAGCATCAAAATATTTAAAAAGGAATATTGCATTCTATTTATAAATATTCAAATAGGCCAAAAATAGAACTATTGTTTCAAATTCTCAATTTGGGTGGAGAATTACCGAATTGGAGCCAAATCTTCTTTTGCCAATTCCAGGAGCTACGGTCCGCCATTTCACCAGCCATCAAGACCAGGTAGGCCTAAATATTATCTTGCAACTTTCCAGTGGTTTACATTTTCATTTCTTGTCCATTTTTTGAGTTTTTTGATGGTTTGTGGAAGGGCCATTGCGCCCTCAGCTCGTCGCAAGTGGCCCTTTCGGGACTTGTGAGGAGACCGGGTCGTCGCAAGTCTCCAAAATGGGAGGTGTGACGACATCTCCCAGTCCCTAAAGACATAGTGCGATGACAGAAAACCCAAACCCAAACATCAAAAATACACCAAAAAATGAGTTTGTGAAAGTTGGGGAAGGACCTAACAAGCTTTAATTGTCCCTTTTGGCAGGTTACTAGCAAGCAAAAATGGTATTAGAGTGAAGAGAATGAGAACACGAGGTAGAGGATGAACAAGCTGTAAATGACCAACAATGCATGAACACCTTGAGAAACTGCAGTTTGCTCAAGTTCTTTCAGATACGAGGGAGGAGAGCCCAGATACCGCTGCTGACGCATATGCTCCAGAGTTGGGATGCGGCCCAACAATACTTCGTGATAGGTGAGCATATCCTAACTATTGACATTGAGGACATCTATTTCCTCACCAGTTTGTACCGTAGAGGGGACCATGTATCACTCACTGGGACACGTGCCCATGATCGCCCAGTGGATGAGTTGATAGCACAGCATTGTACAGCTCTCTCTTGATATTCTAGCGGGAAGATCCACATCAAGGATGTGGTGAGTCATCGTCTACGTACCATTCTATTTGCTATTACTAGAGTAGCGAGGAGTCAAGCCCCACACATGGATACTAGAGCATAGATGCTATATGCGGAGGACTGCATGTCCCCCAGGATCTTCAACTAGTATGAGGGTCTCCTCGCAAACATCAGAGCTCAGCTGACCAAGTGTCGGCGTGGGGAGCTCAAGCAGTTCGGATACGGATCTATCTTTGTATCATTCCTCTTAGAGCGGGTTCCTCTCCTACGTCCGTAGCTATTATATGACGACGGGGATCCCCGAGATCTACACATGCTCAAGTGGGCCGACGTCATGAGTCGTCATGGTGGCAGGACCATTATTAGTTTTGGACCTGAGTTCTTCAGCTGGTTAGAGGGCCAGCTACTCATGGTGGAGTAATTCCCTTACATTGGTATAGAATTCTGAGAGGATCCCAACCAGGCATTGCTAGAGCATGCAGCATGGGGTGACCTAGGTGAGAACCATAACTACCCTTGTACTTTTTAATTTTGCATATTATATATATATATATTTTTTTGATGTAGTACTGAGCAGTACAATATATGTGTGTGCAGATGTTGGCCCCGCACGACTAGTGGGTCTCTCCCTTCTGGAGAGGAGAGATCGTGGTGGAGAGGCAGTAGTTCCTGTAGGTTCCCATGCCGCCATCGAGGAGATGGAGGAGGTGTACAAGAACCTTTCTCAACTAACCGTGGAGATCCCCGAGCCAGCTATTGATGATTTGTTGAGGCCCATGCAAAGGTTTGGGGTGGAAGCATCTGTACACTTCAGTTCCCTACTCCACAAGGTGGCTCGGACTGTGGACTACTTCCTCGCCTAGAGGCAGCGAGTTGTTCATGCCAGAGGTGGTGTACGAGTCAGGCACCAGGCCTGATAGCACTTTCTAGACTTGTACTGAGAGCTTAGATGCCTCAGATTTTTGTACTTACTGAAAGCTATGGGCTTCAGATTTTGTATGGACCTACTGAAAGCCATCGTGCTTCATAATTTTGTACCAGTACTACTTTTTGAGGATATATATATATATATACAGACATTCCAACAATCTATACATTATGTGTTCCGAAATTATAAGTGATGTGATCTTGTCTATATGATTTGCTTCTATACAATGCATTAATTTACATGTTGTGAATGCTTTTACATATTATGAGTGTTATGTGTGTGCGATGTACCAATCCAAAATGAAGTTGGCCATCGAGTCAACAACTGTGTTTAACTCTCGTGGAATGTGCAGGTATTGAACAGATTCAAATGACCTTTCCAAGAGACGTACTCGTCTGAAGAGATGGAGCAAGGTAGGATTGCGGATGGCGTAGGCATGGTTAAGATGAGAAACCACTAATTGAGAATCCATGTGGATGACAATATGGTTCATACCCAAGGAAATGGCATTAGTTAGGGTTCCAATTACTGCCAGATATTCTACGGCATTATTGGTCGCAAACCCTAAGCAACTTCCTCCTGAGCTAATGAGCTCACCTGTTGGGGAATAAAGTACCCAAGCTGCCGAAGCAAGGTTGAGGGTATGCCAGCTGGCACCATCCATGAATCCATAGCATGTTGCCATCTGAACATGCAGATAGGACATGGTATAAGAAGCGGAAACAAGATTTAAAGACACTCAAAAATAAATGCATCACACCACACAAAAAACACACAAACACACCATGTACTGTATATACAAGCAAGTCTATGCATGACAAATTCAATCATATTATCTCTTTAGGTAAAGCCCATTGGGGGGTTCACCTAAAGAGATTCCGTCGTAGTCTTCTAACTCATAGGAACCTTTCTCCAACAGAAATTTTACAATGTAAGGTCCATGCCACATGGACTCGAACTTCCCTGCTCCTAGCTTGTCGTGCTTCTGGTCATAAGTGAGGACCATATCACCATTATTAAAGATACGAGGTTCTACTGAATTATCATATTGGGCCTTGATGCATTTCTGATGCGCTTCATTAGCAAGAGCGGCATCACGGCGAGACTCGTCAAGTTTTTCTAAGTGCAAGAGACGTTCTTCATCAGCAGTGGTGTTGGGAAGAAGTTCAACAACAAGTTGAAGGGACGAGATTTTGCACTCTATTGGCAAGATGGCCTCCAATCCATATACCAATTGGAAGGGAGTGAAGCCCATGGAAGTTTTAACGGAGGTTCGATAGGCCCATAACGCTGAAAAGAGAATGTTGTGCCAGTTGGACTTATGTGTCCCTACCATCCTCTAGACCATAGTTTTCAAGACCTTGTTAATGGCCTCAACCTGTCCATTGGATTGCAGGTAGTAAGGAGTTGAATTTTCATGACGAAAACCCAACCTGTCACTCAATTCATCAACCATATGGTTCTGAAAATGAGAACCATGGTTGGTTATGATTGCCTGAGGAACTCCAAACTGCGCTATCACATGATTGAACATGAAGAGTGCGGTGATTTTGCCATTGTTATGGTATGTAGGCATAGCCTTGGACCACTTTGTAAAGTAATCCACAGCTACTATGATGTAACTATGCCCCCCGGCTGAGGTAGGATTACAATGCATAAAGTCAATGCCCCACTTTGCGAAGGGGCTGACGGCAATAACCATATGTAAAGGGGCAGGATGAGTGCGGTTCTTCATATGGAAGTGTTGGCAAGGAGGACATTTCTTAACGACCTCAATACAATCTTTGAATATAGTAGGACAGTAATATCCTGTGCGCAAGATCTTCTAGGTTGTATCCATCCTAGAGAAATGACCGCGACATGCCCCAGCCTGATAGTCATTCAAAATGCATTCGTCCTCCTCGTGAGTTAGACAACGTCGAAGAATTGCATCGATGCCACGGCGGTACAAAGTATCACTTATGATCAAATAGTACTTTGCATGGTGATGTATCTTACGATGGTCATCGCGAGATAGTTGAGGATCGAAGCGTTGGGTTTGAAGATACAATAGAATATCTCCAAACCATGGATCAGTCGTACTGATGAGAAACAACGATTCATCCGGAAATGAGTCATTGTGCTCAACTTCTGCATCAGGACAGGAAGGTTGCAAATAAGCTTGGCAAACACCAAAGACTTCTTAGACTTAGATTTCTCAAAAAGAACATCGAATTCTTGTATTATTACGATCCAGCATGAATACTTTCCCCCAAGCACCTGACGTGTTAGTACATGGTACATGGGGTTCGAGTCTACAATGATGGTGGTGGTGCGGAGCAAGATGTAGTGACAGAACTTTTGGACAGTGATGACCACTGTGAAATCAAGTTTTTCGACATGTGAGTATCTAGTTTTAGTGTCAGTGAGACCCTTAGTTACGTAGTATATCACATGTTCCTAAGCATTTTGATCCTCCTGTACCAAAACCATGGCGATAGTCGTAGCAGAAGCGGTGAAATATAAAATGTAATCTCGATAGTAATTCGGCGGTTGGAGGACGGGGTCATGCGTGATTGCATGTTTGATACTGTAAAAAGATTTATGATCTTGGTCATCCCAAATGAACAGGACGTCCTTCTTAAGTAGCTTCATATACCCCTGCGTCTTCTCCACGAAATTGCAAACAAAACATCTTAAGTAAGTCGCCTTCCCTTGGAGACTTTGAAGTTTCGTGACATCAGTCGGGGGTGGTAGGTTGATGATGGCCTCCACCTTTAAGGGATCAATGCGGATCCCATCCTTCGAGACAATGAATCCTAAGAAGCGTCGGGACTCAACGCAAAAGATACACTTATGAGGATTCAGATGGATATTGTATCGTCTGCATCTAAGGAAAATGGTCGTCAGATGATCGATTTGGAACTCGCG
Organism: Larix kaempferi; assembly: GCA_027924585.1. Taxonomy (NCBI): domain Eukaryota; kingdom Viridiplantae; phylum Streptophyta; class Pinopsida; order Pinales; family Pinaceae; genus Larix; species Larix kaempferi. The sequence goes on from BSBM01000743.1 coordinate 4,657,812, forward strand.
CTGCTTTGAGTGAGCAGGGAGATCGTCTAGATAAGGTTCCACAAATTCCTTAATATCATGGAAGGCATACGACATAGGCTCTTGGAACGTGGAACCAACATTTTTAAGGCCAAACAGGAGTTTGCGATATGCAAAGGTTCCCCAAGGGAAGATGAAAGCCATCTTATGTTGGTTGGTTGGGTTGATCTCAATCTGGTTGTAACTAGAAAAGCCATCCATGAATCAGAAGATGACACTTCCGGCACAATTGTCAATGATCTGGTCGATGAAGGGAGTTGGGTAGTTGTCTTTTGGAAAAGCCCGATTAAGGTCTTGGTAATCAACACAGACGCGAATGGTGCCCTATTATTTGTTCATAGGAACAACGTTTGAGACCCAATCCGTCAATAGGATAGGATAGATGAAACCAGCCTTTAAGAGCTTTTCAATTTCTGCCTTGATGGCCGCAGCCTTCTGCAGGTGTATCGGTCGCAAGTTTTGGCATACAGGCTTGACGTCGGGATAGGTTTTTATTTCGTGAGAAAAAATCGCGAGGTCTATCCCAAGAATCTCCTCATAGGACCAAGCGAAGACATCTTGAAATCTCTTGAATAAGGCCATGGTAACAGTTACTTCTTAAAGGGAACACTTATGGCCTATGCGAATGTGTTTTACTACACTAGGTTTCACCGAGATGTCTACCGGGGTGGTTGGCTCAATGTTGGCCAAGTTTCCCTCCATGTCTGTAAGACATGTAAGGATGGGGGAGTGAGGGAATGGATATATATCCAGTGAAAAGAGGGTGTGAATGTTGTCCTCTATATATTCCAAAGGAGGAAGAAAAGATGACATGTGATGGAGATCATCCCATGGACCATCGTCAACATTCATTACTTCCATGATGGACTCGTCAGAATGAAAAGTCCAAAGCAAGAGATCGAGTAGAGAAGAGGTTTGTTGTAGAGAACAAGATGGAGAAACCATGGTTAAATGGTACTCTGGTGCTGCTTGGATAGTCTCATAAATACATTCAGTGGGTAAAAGAGGCATTTTGTCTCCAAGAAGTTGGGTTGTGGCTTCATCCGGCACAAGCCAAGCATCGTTAGAGAGAGATGAAATCTCTGAACAGATCATGTTTATGGTAGCAACATGATTAGGGGGTTCCATGGTTCGAAAAACGCCCATGAGAGATGAATCTTTCAAAAGGCCTACCCCTACACTCTCATACTGTTTTGACATCTGTCCAATGGAAGGAACATGGTGACCAGGATGAGTAGCAGTGTTTCATGTACAAAAATCTAATTGGTCGATAGTAACAATTCGTCCTTGATGGGGGAATTGTACTATGCAGAAGACTGAAGAGGCTACTGCCTATATGGCATAAAACCAATTTCGGCCAAGTAAGAGATTATACTCTATTGGGGTCGAGACCACTTCCACATTAACGGTTACGGTCTGTTGAGATATTGTAACTTCAAAGAATATTATAATTGTACTTTATTATTCCGAAGATGTTTCATTCCTCCGTGAAGATCTTATTGTATATCCGGAGATGTTTATTCCTCCGTCGGAATGTGGTAACTCGGGTTATTAGACTTCCCTAGTGGGGGTCATCCCTATATGTGTTATGTGGGTCAAAGGGTTATTAGACCACCCTAGAGGGGTCGGACCAGTTAGTTGTAGTGGGGTATTTAACCCAATGGTTAAATACGAGCCTACATGTCTTGTGTAAAAGAAAAGTCAGAGTACTGTATAAATAGAGGAGGTGTATTCCTCCTTTGATACACACTCACTCACTTGAGGATAGCGCACTTGTGGAGGAGAGGTCTGCTATTGTGGAGGAGGAGATCATGTCTCAGGGTTTCATCTTTGTATATTGCTGGTCATCTATATTGAGGAAGCTTTGCTGGGTTTTCTACACCATGAGGGTTTCCCAGGATAAATCCGTGTCTCTTGTATTTATGTTGTGCTTGTTGTTTCTTCAGTGATCCTGTATATGCTATTATTTTGAAATGGAATGTGATGCTTCTATTTTCTGTCTTAGCATATTTAATTTTAACATGGTATCAGAACTAACCTGAAGGAAGGCAAGGTATGGCACTTACGACACTTGCTCCTCTTGCGATAACTTGAAGGTTAGGATTTTATATAGCAAAAACCAGTCATCGTGGAACTTTCGCTATAAATCCATTTATGCGAAGGTTCAAACTCGGAAACCTTTACAGGTCGTAGATAACATCTCCAGGTATCTTGTTTCCAAAGGGCACCCTCGTATTGGTTGTACTTTGTAAGTTATGATCAGTACAAGTTATGGTTTCTGGCTCTTCCAGACCTTAGTCAAAATCAGGTGACCTTGACAAAAAAGTCATAACTTGGGCTAGGAAGCTCCAAATGAAATTTCGTAAAAAGTGACAGGTAGTACACAGACTGTACTATCTCCGGAAACGTTTTCAGAGGTCGACGGTGAACCAGTGACATGTGGCATGTCGTACAAGTTCGCTCTCCTATTTTATCCCATAAACAGGTCACGTTGCGACATTTGGCATAACTCTCTCTCAGAGAGTCCAATTGAGGTCAGATCTATCAGGATGTAAATATAACAGGGCGAGATATCTCAAGAAAAGGTTTCAGAGGCTGAAGTTCAAACAATGACATGTGGCACTCCGTACAAGTTCGCTCTCCTGTATTATCCCAAAACAGGTCACGTTGCGACATTTAGCATAATGCTCTCTCAGAGAATCCAATTGAGGTCAGACCTATTGGGATCAAAAGATGACAGGTCAGGCTACCACCAAAAACGTTTTCAGACCCTGTGGAGCAAAAATTTTGGAGTTACAGTAGAAACAATCAGGTACATATTTCTGTCAAAACAGAATTATTTTTTGAGCACTTTCATTCATTGCTTCCGGAATTTAGGGTTTCGGAGAAAGTTAGAATTTTTGGAATCGGAATCCACGGCTGAATGTTACTCAGGAAAATTGAAATTTAGAGACCAAGATCGAATTTTTTGGTTGGGTAGAATACCGGACTTGATCAAACCCCAGTTCAGGATTTTGATCGGAAAGATGGAAAATTAGAGCTTCAGCAAAAGTTGGAATTTTTGAAGTCTATAACCACAGCTGGAAGCTCCTCAGAAAAATAAGAGTTTAGAGCCTTGGATCGGACCTTTTGATTGGATAGAAGGGTGGGCTTCATCAAACCCTAGTTTGGGTTCCTGTCCAGAAGATCCAGAAGTTTCGAAGGCAATTTTGAGGGGTCAAATTTTTGGAGATTTCAAAAAAAAATTGAAGTATGCTAGCAAGACACATCCTTCCATCCATTCAGAAGTGTGAAAGTCAAAGATTGAATTTTTAGGGTTTCTCTAGAAAACCCTAATCAAGCTCCAGATCAAGTTTCAGGGGGAGTTGAGGCTAAGGCCTTACATAAGAAGACTACAAGAAGTCTTGACAGGTATGACTTAAGGAGGTTCAGGTATGTCTTGAAATCTGATTCTTAATTAAGTTCATGATGTGTTTGTCTTCATATTATTTATTAGTACAATCTTGATTAATGTTATATTTGTCTTATCACCCTAGTAACAGTATGAATGCATGTGAATGATCGAAGACATTTATTGATTAGGGCTATATGATTGTACTAATGCATTATGGTGTTGTGTGAGGTTGATGTTGTCTGCTAACAAGATACAGGTACATCACAAAAGACAAATTAAGTTCCATGACCATGACAACATGAAGACAAAGACTCATCCACAATCTTTGTTCTACTTACGAGGTATGTATGACTTTGATATATTATGCTTAACCTATGATACATGCAGGTTCTAGCTCAGGATCTCTAAATCATTAAAGAGATTGTTTAGGTATGTTGTACATAACTAAGCAAGTATACTAATCCAGGTATGTTTTCCTATGTCAAGTTAGAATCTTACCTTGTGTTAGGATCCCTTATATAAGTATACCTGGTATGATTGGTTATGCTTATTCATAAAGTTAGTGATCAAGGGTTTATGCGTATTATGTCTCTTATCTTGATGATTTAATTAACCAGAAGAGTACTATGATCAAACAAGAATATGCATAAGTAAAAGAAGACTTCCTTGAAACCCTGAATACTAATGATCATGACTATACATATTCAAGATTATTTAGAATTAGAATGTTTTGAGAATATTCTAATGAATGTATGTTTGTGTATGAGATCATGAGGATGACACTAGTGCACACTTGAGAATGTACAGTGGTATAGAATGAATAGAAGTTCAAAAGACATATAGAAGATCAAGCGGGAGGCAACCACACAAATATAAAAGATAAGTATTTGAGTTGTTATTTGAAATAGTAAATGATATTGCTTGTATGCATATTTGTATTCCTAGAATATATCATGCTGAGTGTAAACATTCATAGAGCATTGAACAGTATACTACTAATGTGCGCACTCTCAATAGTATGTTCTGGTAGAGATGGAAGGCATCTAGATAGCCACTGTATGCATACAGGATATGGGAAAGTGTTGTGCCAAAGTATTGGTCAAAATAGTTGCATAACTATGTAAATAATATCTATATGCATAATAGGTTATCATGTCAATATGATTTGATGATTATGAAGTATTACTAATCATGTACTTAATTTTGAATTGTAGGAAAGATCATGATGAATGATGAACAATGAACAAGCGATGGATGTTCAACAAAATATTTACAAATAAAACACACTATAGAAGGCTTGTGGCTAGAAGATTCTCTTAGAAAGAGGAAGAGAATCATGATGATATGTTTGCTCCAAGTAGCTAGATAAGACCAATCTCTTAATGGTGTAATTAAAGAAGAAGTGTGAATCTGGTTCTGTATGGATTCCCAGGATCGATAATCAATTGATGAGCTTAATGATCACCATGGCTGATGTGGATCTCAACCTTTGCTACAAGGTTGAATATGGCTTCTATACACATATGACATGGATGCAAGAAGGAACTCACCATAGAGTTCGAATGATATCGAGGCTCATATCAGTAGACCCATCTAACGAGAGATGGCACAGATAGATATGCAGAAGATCATTCAATGCTGAGTGTGAGGGGAGAATTGACAGTTTCTTGATAAGCTTGGGATTTACCAAAAGTAAAGTTGTTCCTAACTTTTACCTTAAGGTTATGGATTATACTATTATTGTATGATGATGATGTCCTTCTGATAGGGAATGAGAAACAAATCATGAAAAGAGAGAAGAATATGGCCGCAGAAATGAGAATGAAAGATCTCAGATTGATTCATTACTTCCTAGGTCTAGAAGTATGGCAAGGCTTGTAAGGAATCTTTCTCAACTAGGGAAAGTATGCTGAGAAATCTTGAAAAGAATTGATGTGTTGGAATGGCCACTCTCATGGATTCCAACTTGAAGTTGTTAGCATATGACTCATCAGAGTTAGTGGATATAACTCTGTACAGACAAATTATTGAGTCATTGATGTGTCTAACGAATACTAGGTCAGATATATGCTTTGTTGTGAACACCTTGAGTCAGTATCTAGTGGAAACTAGATGTGTTCACCTGTTAGTTGCAAAGCATGTGATGAGGTACCTAAAGGATACAATAGAGTTTGATCTATGTTATCTTGGAGATCATGACTTCAGATGGCTACATAGATGTTGATTGAGGAGAAAGTGTATCAGACAGGAAGAGCACATCGAGAAGATGTTATTGTCTGGGTTCAGCCATGATCTCATGATTTAGAAGGAAGCAATCTAGTGTGGCTCTCATCACAAGCAGAATATATGGCTGCTTTCTCTGCTAATTGTGAAGCCGTATGGCTTTAGAATTGTTTGACATAAAAATGGACCCAACTGTGATCCTATGTGACAAATAGAGTTGTACCAAAATGGCAGAGAATCCAATATTCCATGATAAGTCAAAAGCACATAGAGATCTGACATTTCTATATACGAGATATGGTGCAGAAAGGAATTAAAGTTTGAATTTGTAACAAGTTACCAATGTACTAACCAAACCTCTACTAATCCGATGAACTAACCAAACCTCTACCTAAAGTAAAGTTTTCCAAGACAAACTTAATATAGTTTAAAAGGACCCTCCTCGAAAGGGGGAGTGATGTGATCACCTATGATGAGATTTCCTGCATCGACAGTGAGTTAAATGATGTGGATACCTATATTGGTGATGCCGACAGAGAGGTTGGTGGATGGTCCTTAGATAGGGTCTAAGGTGACAAGGGGATTGCATCATCCTTGAACACATGTTCTAAAAAGAGCCGTAGACATGATCTCTCTGAGAATGAAGTCCTTGGTGGACATGATAGGATTGCATCATCCTTAAGAGAGCCGTAGACATGATGTCTCTGAGAATGAAGTCCTTAGTGGACATGATAGGATTGCATCATCCTAAAGAGATCCGTAGACATGATGTCTCCGAGAATGAAGTCCTTAGTGGACATGATAGGATTGCATCATCCTAAAGAGAGCCGTAGACATGATGTCTCTGAGAATGAAATCCTTGGTGGACATGATAGGATTGCATCATCCTTGAACTCAAGTTCTAAAGTGAGCTATAGACAGATGTCTCTGAGAAAGAAAAGGGATTGGATCATCCCTGGACTTCAGTCCTAAAGTGAGCCGTAGACGTATGTCTTCGAAAATGAAGTCCTTGGTGGACATGTGAGGATTGGATCATCCCTGGACTTCAGTCCTAAAGAGAGCCGTAGACATGATGTCTCCAAGAATAATGTCCTGAATGAACAGGTGGGGGGTTGTATCATCCCCGGACTTCGGTCCCAGAATTGAGCCGTAGACATATGTCTTCGAGAATAAAGTCCTGAATGAACAGGTGGGGGATTGTATCGTCCCCGGACTTCGGTCCCAGAATTGAGCCGTAGACTGGGTATTCGAGAATTGAAGATAGGACTACATCGTCCCTGGACCTCGGTTCAAAATGTACATGAGGACTGCATTGTCCATGAACTGGGTTCAAAATGTACGTGAGGACTGCATCGTCCATGAACTGGGTTCAAAATGTACGTGAGGACTGCATCATCCATGAACTGGGTTCAAAATGTATGTGAGGACTGCATCATCCATGAACTGGGTTCAAAATGTACGTGAGGACTGCATCGTCCATGAACTGGGTTCAAAATGTACATGAGGACTGCATCATCCATGAACTGGGTTCAAAATGTACGTGATGGGATTGCATCGTCCCTAGACATGAGACTTGTCTTAAAGTGATAAGGACTGATCATCCTGAAACTTGATCGGGATTGCATCATCCCTAGACATGAGACTTGTGTTAAAGTGATAAGGATTGATCATCCTGGAACTTGATCTGGATTGTATCATCCATGGATCTATGTCCTAAAGAGAGCAGGATTGATCATCCTGTAATATGATCGTGTGTGTTGCAGGGTATGCTGCTATGTTTTGATGATAGATGTATTAGTGAGAATACATGCTTTTGATGATAGATGTATTAGTGAGAATACATGCTTTTGATGATAGATGTATTAGTGGGAATACATGCTTTTGATGATAGATGTATTAGTGGGAATACATGCTTTTGATGATAGATGTATTAGTGGGAATACATGCTTTTGATGATAGATGTATTAGTGAGAATACATGCGTTTGATGATAGATGTATTAGTGAGAATACATGATTTTGATGATAGATGTATTAGTGAGAATAAATGCTTTTGATGATAGATGTATTAATTCTCATGTTTTTGATGATATATGTATTAGTAAGAATACATGTTTTGATGATAGATGTATTGGTGTGGATACTAATACAGATGATCGAGATGATCGAGATGCTGTAGATCATGATGATCTAGATGCTGTAGATCGTGATGATCCAGATGCTGTAGAACGAGATGATCCAGATGTTGTAGATCGAGATGATCCAGATGCTATAGATCGAGATGATCTAGATGTTGTAGATCGTGGTGATCCCGATGCTGTAGATCGAGATGTTCCAGATGATGTAGATCGTGATGATCCAGATGCTGTAGATCGATATGATCCCGATGATGATGATAGTATGATGACGATGCTGATGATTGTGAGGATCCAGATGTTGGTTTTGTTGTAGTTGTTCGAGTGCTGCAGAAGATAAAGACTCAGTACTGAAGATGTTGATGTATTGAAGATGTTCCAGTAACTGCTTGAGTTACTGATGATGTTGAGAAAGCTTCCAATGATTTATAGATGTATCATGTATGATGTTGATGACTCCTTGATCGTGTAGATGCTGTTATAATATCCTTCTCGTTAAGGGGGAGTGTTGAGATATTGTAACTTCAAAGAATATTATAATTGTACTTTATTATTCCGGATATGTTTCATTCCTTCGTGAAGATCTTATTGTATATCCGGAGATGTTTATTCCTCCGTCGGAATGTGGTAACTCGGGTTATTAGACTTCCCTAGTGGGGGTCGGCCCTGTATGTGTTATGTGGGTCAAAGGGTTATTAGACCACCCTAGAGGGGTCGGCCCAGTTAGTTGTAGTGGGGTATTTAACCCAATGGTTAAATACGAGCCTACATGTCTTGTGTAAAAAAAAGTCAGAGTAGTGTATAAATAGAGGAGGTGTATTCCTCATTTGATACACACTCACTCACTTGAGGATAGCTCACTTGTGGAGGAGAGGTCTGCTATTGTGGAGGAGGAGATCATGTCTCAGGGTTTCATCTTTGTATATTGCTGGTCATCTATATTGAGGAAGCTTTGCTGGGTTTTCTACCCCATGAGGGTTTCCCAAGATAAATCTGTGTCTCTTGTATTTATGCTATGCTTGTTGTTTCTTCAGTGATCCTGTATATGCTATTATTGTGAAATGGAATGTGATGCTGCTATTTTTTGTCTTAGCATATTGAATTTTAACACGGTCTTTCTTCCCAACTCAACTGCGAGAGCTTGTAAGATCCCATGAGGTTGAAAGCCACGCTCGTTGAATGCTTTCAACGTTGTAGGAGAACGATTCAATTTTGGGCGAGCCAATGGCTCTCCAACAGGCGATCGACATGACAGAAGTAGAGGCGCCTTCATCGAGAAGGGTACAATGGACAATCTTCCTAGCAATGTTCGTAGAAACATGGAATGTGAGCTAGTGGGACAACCTCGACTTAAAGTTGTCAAGTCGTAACATGATGGTATTCAAGGAATCAGGGTCAAATGCACCGATGGCCGCGAGGAGACTTTTGCAATGATTTGGAAAATTCTGCAAAACTTCCAAGGTAGACATAGCGCAAGGATCTTGTGCTAGGTCTTATACGATATTGTAATTTTTTGCTGCTTGAGCATTAGGATTGAAAATAGCTTTTTGAATCGTACTCTTGGGTGATCGCAATATCGAGTCTAACAATGGATTCTCAATGGTGATAGAAGTTGAAGGTATAGTGACATCAATTAAAGGGTTGGAAGTTTTTTCAGCATTACTTCAAGTAGGTTTATTCGAAGGGACTGAGTCGTAAGATCATGAAAGGGTGCTCAAATTGATCATCTTGTTACGCAACATGAGAACATGCACGGTATTGGATGGTTCTGCCTGGGATAAGGGGGTTTGAGTAATCATCTGTTGGTTCTGATTAGGAAACAGATCTTTGAGAACTGCGAGAGGCGGTTTACCCCTAAGAAAATTTTGCACTTCATCTCTATGGGGACATTCTTTGGAGAAATGATCATCTCCACACAGTAAACAAGGATATTTTAACTTTTGTTTCTACTTGGTATCGTGGGGAATGCTCTTTTGCTCCTGCTAGGTGGAATATTTCTTAGGTTTACCGTTATTTTTCTTCTTACCGCTAGACTTCTGAGATGAAGCTGATTGGACAGAATTCACCTCTTCAGTTATAGTAGGAGTGGTTGGTTTGGTGGTATTGTGGCCAGCTTGCGGGTTGGATGATCTGACCGTGCTGGAAGCAAGCTGGGTAGTAAGGGAATCAATGATTCCATCAGCTTGGGGTCCCTTATGAGGTTTCGCAGGGTCATTAGCGTCGCGGGGTGCGTCCGGGAGAATATCAAATAAAGTGTCGAATTGAGTGTAGACTAAGTCTAACACGTGAGCACTCACGATGGCTTTCTCTTCAGTGACGGAACCCTGCATGGCAACATCTCTTGCTATGGTGGGGAGGAGGGACTTTGTAAACCAGTCTGCTAGGAGCTGATCTAGAATGGGAGCTTCAATGAGACATCGTCTCCTTCGCCACTCGTGGATCTAATCCAAAATGTGAGTGGCGGTATTCTGACGGAGCGAGGTTAAAATCTCGGTACCAGTATCATACCGTGTAGGTAGCTGGAAATGCGTCAAAAAGTTCATGGCAAGAGAGCCAAATTCGGGAAATGAATGAGGTGGTAATTCAGTGTACCACTTGGCAGCCGCACTAGTGAGAGTCCTTTGAAACAACCTTAGATGAATCGAGTCATCCATTAAGGAATTAGATGAACACCATAATTGGTATGTCATCATGTGGTTTTTGGGGTCTTCACCCCGCTTCTCATCAAATTTGGGGATATCAGACGGGAGTTTCACTAGAATGGGTGGGCAGTTAGATCCGTGAAAAATAGGATCGTTGGTTAACTGGGATCAATCTGGTAGGTCCAAAGTAGCCAAAAGTGGCAGCTGTGGGTTAGACTACCCGTATTGATAATACGGGTAAGGCGTCTAAGGACAAACCTGACCATAAGGTGAACCAGGGAAAAACTGACCATAGGGGGGTATGCTGCCTGGACCAAAAGAAGGTCCACCACTATAAGGTGGTCCATTCCAAAATGGTGGGGGTCCACCCCCATCACCGGGAGGAGGTGGAGGTCCACCGCCGCCACCAGGAGGAGGGGGAGGTCCACCACCACCGCCAGGAGGAGGTGGGGGTCCATAACCATAATAGGGTGGTCCATAATCGCCCCCGCTTGGAGGAGGGTGAGGTGGCGGACCATTCTCGCCATCGCCAGAAGGGTTGGTGCCCCCACCACCTCCACTGATGGAGGGAGGAGGATTTCCACCGCGACTACCACCGCTGTAATAATTACATCTACCACCACCTCCATCTGGAGGAGGTGGTCGACCACCTCCACCGCCTGAAGGGAAATGTCCTCCTCCACCATAATAGGATGATCCTCCACCACCTCTGCTTGGGGGAGGTGGTGGACCATTCCCGCCACCGCGGGAGGGGTGGGGGTTGTTGTTGGTAGGATGAAATGAACCGCTGCCAAATTTAGGTGGAGGGCCCCCGCCTCCGGGAGGAGGTGGAGATGGACCGATTGGGGGTGGTTGTGCTTGAAGGATAGTGGGTTGGGGTCCATGTTGTAACACAGGCTGTTTCCCCCACAGAGTGTAAAGATTCTCGAGATATGATATCCCGTATTGCGTGATTCCAGGATTAAGTGGACCTTGAACAGGGTTAATAGAACTTGGATACGCTTGACTCCATGTGTGATGAGTTACATTGGATGGGCCCCCAACATGAGATAACCCCATGGTGGATGGTCTAGCGGGTTGAGAAGGTCCAATGGAAGGACCGTTGGGAACTCCACTACCTATGTTCTGGTGAGGAAGCAGGGGTTGCCCCCCAACCACAACAGGCTTACCATTAAGTAAAGGTTGAACCAACGTGGGTTGTTGACTAGCTATCATGGTAATAATGTTACCAATAAGGTAACTCGGTGGGATGGAGTACCCTCCCCTCAAATTTTGGGGTGGGGGAGGAACAAGTAATGAAACCGTGGTAGTGAACAGAGTGTTGGACTGTTGCCCTTCAACCGGGTGGTTCACTTGTGGTACAGGAATAGACTCTTGTGAAGGTTGGCCAGTCCCATTAATGATCTAGTTGTGGGTGGATGCTTCAGGTGATCTGAAAGATATCGGATGGATGGAAGTGTCTCTTTCATTGAATCTTAATTGAAAGTTCCAATGCAGAAACTCTACAGAGCGTTGCTTGAGACTTTGTCTTCGAAGCTCATCACCCCGAACACGTAACTGTTCCAAACGTTCACGGATGGGGCCGAAAATTTCGGTAGGGTCAGGCCTATAGTAGGACCTAGAGAACTCTGGAGTAGTCTAGTTAGGTGTGGATGAGATGGCAAAATGGGCCACAAGATGGTCCATAGAAGAGGTCCAATAAGCTGCTGATGGTCTAATAAGCTGTTGTGGGGTTGTCTCGGGGTTGGTTTAGCCATTCCAACGACCTAGATTCTCCCGGTACAACAAGAGACAATTCTTGGGAAGTAGAGGTTTCCATCTCTTCACCCTGTGTAGGGTTAGAGACGGGAGAGTCTAAAGGAAACAAATGTCCTCCAATGTTCAGAGTGGGATATTCCACTTCAGTAACCAAAACTGTGTTATGTTGATCCATTCTTACCCTCGAAATAACCTCCTGGTTAAGGGGATACTTGGGAGATAAGTTCAAGATCCGACAGTACCTTCTCCAGGGAAAATCCACAAGAGTGTCTAGAAAATCAGCCAGAATGGTCGGAACAACGTTTCTCCTAAGGGTATGCTACAAAAGAAAAGCAGTCCAAGAAACCTACTCAAACTAAGGCAACAAGCAGTCTTATGTGAAAGAGTGGATTCAAAAGTCTGGAACCTCACGGGATTATCAAGGCATTGCAAACCACGATATACTGCAGGGTCCAACAATATGACGTGACAAGGAGGATTGGGACCATACCCTTTCCTGCATACCCGATTTCTTGGACAGTACATGCATGCTAATCTTCCTGAGCGTTGTTCTCAGTGTATTGCTTTGCCAAGATGACCAAATGGTTAACTTGGTTGGTTTCAGGAATCCTAATGGTGTCTCCTGATATACGCAAGATACATGGGAGCTCAAATCCATAGTGGTGTTGTCTAATGCACAACCGTTCGGCAAGAGACCTTCCGATATACTACTGAGTACGTGATACACCTTTCGATATATGCCACATACGGATTATGGTACTTGGTGGGTACATGAAGGAGCTCGATATACTGATAAGTACGTGGAAGACTACAATACCCCTGGGATACAGTGCTGGAAAATAACGACACATGCCATGCTTAATGACGTCGGAACACGTCTCTAACTTACACACAAGTGGCTAAGATTTTTACCTAGTTCTACCGTTAATTTTATCTTGGACAGTTAGGTGAACGCATGCAGTGAGTACATAATCGGAAAAATAATGCAACCCTAGCTACATGCATAAAATATTCTTTCCTTTTGATGAATTCTAGCTATGGGAATGTGTTGGGCCTGGCCCAACAGGGCCATTTTTGGTGACAATTTTGAGGCTAGAAGGAGATAAGCTGAGCGTAGCTCAGAAAAGAAGTAAATTTTGGCTAAGTGTTGAGAGTGTTGCGAAGATGTGCACAGTACATAGTTTTGAAGGACGCTACGAAGATGTGCGCAGTGCCAAGTTTTGAAGGATGCCGCGAAGACCAGCATAGTACAGGAGTAGTGCTGCGGAGATAGGGAGCCACATGGAGCCAGTAGTGTTACGTACTAGATAGTGGATGGCCAGATATTTTGGATAGACTTACAGTGGTCTACTTTTGGAAAGTCTGTTGAAAGATGCCGAGTTGCGGGCATGAGCAGAACAGGAAAGCGGCCAACTGTACGAGTCTGTTGAGTAGAGCACTAGTCTGAAACCAACAGTATGGCATGCAGGAGCATTACGTGGTTGTTAAGTGGAGGACATCCTGCTGAGGACAATGACTAGAAGATGAGCTAGTTGTACATGGCCGTTAGAGGACGGACGGCCTGCTGAAGAAAGTGACTGGGGGCTGAGCCAGTCGCATGAGTCTGTTAGTGGAAGGGCGGCTCAATTACGAGGACCTGTTGGTGTACGCATGACAGGAAGGCTAAAAGCGATGAAATAAAGGTGTGGATGACTGCCACGACAGCAAATTCACTACCAGAAGCCTGCACGACAGTTCAGAGGACCATAGTGGTTTGGAAACCCTTAGGGTTTCAATATTCATGATTGTAAAGATAGGACCTTCGGGCATGATCTATTTAAGAAGACAAATTTTTTATAGGAAGGGTTGAGTCCTTGAGTGTAAAACTGAATATCTTAGAAGGGTTGGTTGGTCATCATCGATGTTAAGTTAATCTCTTCATTTTGTGTTGAATATTGTAATATCTTTTGAGTCGAGAATACATTGTAAAGGCTCTGCAGCTGAGTGCGCAGAGACCTATATAAGCAATAAGAGAGCCGCAGCTGAGTGTGCTGCTAAGAATTGTTGAACCCTTCCTTTAAAGAAATATATCACAACAGTTCTTGTGGACGTAGCTTCCCACCTGGGGGAGTGAACCACTTTAATTCCTGTGTTATGTGACTGAATGTTTATGTGCTTGCATTGATGTTTAATTGTCTCCGTAGATGAATGTCTTAGTGTTACCTTGCAGTCTGTTATGTTGAGACTTTTTATATGCATTTGCCATCATAGAAGAGTATGGAATGATATGATTAAGTCTACATGAATGGTTGAATGGTTAATATTCAGCATTGCTTCTGAGAATAGTAAACTGATCATCTGATTATGTTTGGGGAAGAGTTATTTAAGTGTTTTCATAGTCATAGTCAATGAATGCATGAAGATTACATCGCATCTGAAGGTTATGCTTAAAATAAGAACAGCCTAAGTGTATGCATGAATGTCAAGTGATAAGGTCCTTAAGCACACTACTGGATGGATGAGTGATATCCAGCTTAGTGCCTTAAGTGGTTTGTAAAGTGTTTTACGTGTAGAGTCAGACTGCAGTGTTCGTAGCTCCATTAGAGGGTGCAGTAAGGAAGGAAGTAGTGGTGCGGATGGTGGCGCTGTCTATCGCCACGCAGTTCGGCCCTCGCAGTGCACAGCCTTTGCACTACCGCGAATGTCGTTACGCTCATCAACTCATCACTCACTATGGAAATCTAAGTCCGTAGTGCCCCATTAGACAAACCTCAGGTGAGACCTCATCCTGCTCGTGGGCTATTGTCGAAAGGGCCACTGCGAAGGGGTTTTATTGGTTTAAGGTAACCGCGTAGAACCTGGGTCTTCATAAAGCCTCTGGTCAACATTGTATAGCCAACAAATGGTTCTATTGCTGTGCTAGAATCCGTGATGAGCGATGAAGAGTCTGAGTTCGCGGAAGAGTCATTGAATTGGCATCCTGAGAAGACAGAAATCGAAGGTTGGTGGGACAACACCAAAAGGGATTTCATGAAGAAAGAGAACAGATTCCGCTTCTCTGACGACCAGTGGCTGAATAGATATCTGCTGAAATATATCCATGATATCTTTTGGGAATCATTCCCATACGAGTTGCATGCCTAGATCTCGCAGCTTGTAGAGAAGAAGACTTGTTTCCAGCCTGGAGTGCCTACAGAGTGGACTCCCAAGCTCATATCACAGCTTAAAGGAATAGACAACACATTGATGCATGCAGTAGACTTTTGGGTCGATCATATGCTAGAAGGATTTGTAACAGATTTTGTTGTGGATACGTTGAAGTCCTATAGCCATGCAGAGGCATATTTCTTTGAAGGATTTCGAGGTAAGTTCCCGAATAACCTCAACTTATATATTAAGATGCTATTAGCTGAGAAAGGCGTCCTAATAATGCAGTAATCTTTTCAAGTTGTCATGGTAAATAACATTTATAGCGATTCTGACGAAGCTACTCACAACTTAAGAAGTGGCAAAAGATACAAGTTCAATAAGAACCCTGGAGGCTCTGGACTCCACGTAGACACTGAGGTTCCATCTGATATTGAAAATGAATCCGCACCACCATTTACCCCGCAGAGCACTCATCCTAGTACATCTACCCTCGTACGTCCATTTGTTTTCACTATGCAAACTCCTTTACGACAGCAAGGCACACCTCAAGGTGCCCCGTCGAGTCCTACACCGCCTCGTACAGCGATGGCCCATACTGATATGAAGCTTCCTATATTCAAAGGGACGGGTCTAGAAGACCTTGACTAGCACTGGTTCCTTTGTGAAGTTGCCTGGAGTGTCAGACAGATCCGAGACAATGATGAGAAGAAATCCCATCTTATTACTACATTCAGAGATAAAGCACTGCATTGGTTCATGAAGTATTCTACCACATCCCAGAACCCTAGTAGATATTAAAGTTGCGCTGATAGCAGAGTTCAAGAAACTGAAGATTGATTCTCAGTGTATAACTGAGCTGAAGGAAATTAAGCAGAGACCGACTGAATTGGTTTGGGAGTTTGACCAGAAGTTCAAGACACTCTTGGACCAAGTGAGCTTTGTTATAGCTCCTGAACAACATAAAGAGTGGTTCATTGATGAATTGTTGCTGCACATCAGGTTACCATTGATGCAGTAGAAGTTTGCATCCCAGGCAGAGGCCTTGGAGATCGCGATGAAGTTGGAGGCTTCGTTGATCGGTGAGTCTAGCTCTGAATGATGCAGATCCAAAACCAGCTTACCACCCTGACATTGGAGTTACAGAGTATGAAGAATGGAAAAGAGCAGGGATATGAACCACGTCACGAGATCTGGTGCATGAGTTGCAAAGGAGAAGGTCATGATCATGAGCATTGTCCCTTATACCGCAACTATCTCGGCAATGGTGCACCTAACCCTATCAATCAAAATCAGGCACCCTGGTGTGAGATCTGTATTACTATCAGTCATAGACCTGAAGACTGTTACCTGATACTGAAATATGTGAAGACACCTAAGAACTTATATTGTAATTCTGTAAATCAGTTGGATACGATGAATCCAATTTTCGTGCCTATGAATTGATGAATGAAAGAAAGTGTGACATGGATTCAATGAGAGGTGCTAGTTTGTACAGGGTGCAAGAAGACAACCAACCAAAGCAAGATAACACGCATTATGATCAATCGGTCTACAGAGGCCATGGTGGTGGATACCGCGGTAGAGGAAGAAATACCGGCCCGGCACAAGGAAGAGGCCGCGGCGGGGTCATCTGCTATAATTGTGGCCAGCCAGGTCACGTATCCCGAGACTGTGTAAACCCCTGAACCACCTGTAATTATTGTAAATCATTTGAACATGTTATAGAGGACTGCCCGATGCTGGAGGTAGAAATGTATAAAAGAAGAAGAATGGACGCGCCAGCTCCGAACATCCAATGGATCGCAATAGAGAACAGACCTACGGATCCTAGCATTAAAGTGGTCACGCACAGTGGCATGGAGACAGGTCATGATAGAGGAGCAGAGGATTCCACTTCAAGAGAGGCTCATGCGAAGAAGGGCCCTCTTGAAACAATATGGTTAAGAAAAGCTCCAGGAAAGATGCCTGCTCTAGACCTACAGAAGAACAAAGAAGCCTTTGTTGATGTGCGGGATACCTTCAGAGAACTAGCACCTAAATCACCGAGGATCCCATTGCACAGCGAAGTCCCATATATTGAAGACATACCAGCTATGTATGACAAGACCAGCAACACCGTGGATGTTAGCACCTCTGTTGCGCAGTTCCTAAGGAGCTGCATGAAGCTATTGAAAAGTGAAAACGCCATAGCAGAGCTGGAGAAGCTCATAAATCTATATGAACCACAGACATAAGAAGAAACTTCTGATTGGGCAGTACATCAAATAAAGAAGAATAAGAGGTCAGGCCATGAGATGAGGCTTACCGCGCAGATAGGAGACTTTGAGATGGATGAAGTTATCCTTGATCTGGGATTATAAGTAAATGTCTTGACTAAGAAAACATGGTAGCAGATAGGTCGACCAAAGCTGTTGTGGTCACCTATCCAACTGAGAATCACCAATCAAGAGAAAGTTATACCATTTGGCCGCTTAGCTGATGTTGTGGTTGATATTGACGGAGTACAATGCCATGTGGATTTTGAAGTCATTGAGATTGTTGACGATAGCCAGCCCTTTCCTGCGCTGTTAGGAATTGACTGGGCTATTGACAATTTGGCCATTATAAACTTGAAAACAAAGAAGATGATATTCGAAGGTAAGCATCTGCAGGTTATCGTACCATTGGATCTTACAGATGGGGATAGATATAGCGAGCCGATTCAGGAGGAATCTAAGGCTCAAGACTTGGACCCGCTGTACCAGATGACTGTGAACCAGGAAGATTACATTAATCCTATTGCTGATGGTACACTCAGCTAGAGATGCGATAGTTCCTGCATTTCTGACAAGGATGCTAGACTGGAAAACTAGCAGAGTCGCATGCATGAAGTGTCAGCCAGAAGGTGCGCATAGCTCATGAAATCACTGCGCTGGATCGGAAAGGAGGCAAGTCCGATCCCTACATTTGATGGTTCTACTAACGTTTATACTTTTATTCAAGACTATACTACAGTAGTTCCAGAAGAGCATAGGTTTCCACCATTGGATATGGCGCTGTGCGGCACACCCGCCAGATGGTGAGTTGCGTACAAGCAGACATTGATCACTTGGGATCAATATATAACAAAGATGCATATTCGGTTCACAGAAAGGGTTACCTTACCCTTTCAAAAGTTCAACAGGTAGACAGATCCTAGCCAGCATCTGGAAGTTTGTTCACAGGCATGGGAAGAAAGGCCACAGGAAGAGTGGCTGCACTTGTTTGTGCATACTTTGGAAGACGACATTCCAAAGAAATGGTATCTAGACCTGGAGTCACGCAAGGAGACCACAAATTGGAATATATTAACTGTGAACTTCCATATCTATTTCAACTTCAAAGATGAAAACCCCTTGATACATGAGTCCTTGCAGCTTATTAAAGAACGCATATTCGAAGAAGATTGTCTTCAAGAAGACATGTCATGGGAAGAATTCTTTGGCACAGATGATAGCCTTGCAAACCTACACTCAGAATGGGAAGCACGGGAAGAACATCCCATAGAATGTTATAAAGTAGCCGAAGATGATGAGCATGGAAGAGAAGAGGATGAAGATGATCTGCGCAATATCAATATACCATAATTAGAAGGTGCGCGTGATGTAGAAGGACCAGCATTAGAAATCCCATACATGAGTTGACCGGTCAAGACACAGAAGGTGAACATCGGCATGAGTGAAGAGCCGAAGTTCACATCTATCGGATAATAATGGGATGATCAGACTATTGCAAATATTGCAGAAACTCTGCATCAATATCAGGAGCTGTTTCCAACCAAACTTATAGAGATGAAAGGAATATTGGGTGACTTGGGAGTCATGAAAATCCCTTTGAAGCCAGGTGCTAAGCCTATGAAGTAGAGACCATATAGAGTGAATCCATGTTATAAGGAGAGAGTCCACGCAGAGTTGGACAAAATGCTAGAGGCAGGGATTATGGAACCTGTCGAGGAATCAGAATGGATCAGTCCTATGGTTGTCCAGGATAAAAAGGCAAAGGGAGAGATCAGAATTTGTGTTGATCTCAGGAAACTTAATGATGCTTCTATGCGTGACCCATTCCCCACTCAGTTTATATATGAGGTACTTGACAATGTTGGGGGGAATTAGGCCTATTCCTTTACTGATGGTTTCTCCGGTTATCATCAGATCAGAATTGATCCCGTGGACAGGCATAAGACAACATTTTCTACAGAATGGGGGTCATTCTAGTATACAGTCATGCCGTTTGGTCTGAAGAACGCGCCTGCCATATTCTCCAGAGTTGTCGTCGTGGCGTTCAAAGATTTCATGCATAAGTTTCTAGAAGCAAATTTCGATGACTGGAGTGTCTTTGGTTTGCTGAAGAACCATTGCAAAAATCTCAGAATGATGCTTGATAAGTGCCGGTAGCATCAAATATCATTGAATTTGAATAAGTGCATCTTCTGTGTTCCCTATGGAATATTATTGGGACATATTGTTTGCAAACAGGGATTGATGGTTGACCCTACGAAGATTGCCATCATTATAAATTTGCCTACACCAACTTCAATAAACATGCTTCGCTCTACCCTGGGCCATACAGGATATTACAAGAAGTTTATCAAAGGTTATGTGCAGATAACCGCAGCAATGGAGAAGCTGCTGAAGAAATATGTACCGTTCATTTGGAACGATGAGTGCGAGAAGGGTTTTGACACCCTTAAGGAAAAGATGGTTACCGCACCAATACTAGTCTTTCCAGACTAGGCGAAGCTGTTCCATGTTCATGTGGATGCATCATGCATTGCCCTGGGCATTGTGTTAGCTCAACCAAGAGAAGGGGGTATTGACCACCCCATCTCATTCTTGAGAAGGAAGCTCTCAATGACCGAGAAGAGCTATACCACTACTGAATAGGAAGGACTTGCAATGGTATATGCCCTTCAGAAATTCAGGCATTATCTACTTGGTGCGCACTTCCTTATGTTCACTGATCATTCTGCACTAAAATATTTGGTCAACAAGCCAGTGTTAGGGGGGCGTATATGCAGATGGTTGTTGTTGTTCCAGGAGTATGACTTCGAGATCATTGTTAAACGCGGCAGGATGAATTTAGGACATCACCATCTGTCTAGAATTGAGTCGGGAGAGGAGCCGACGAACATTAAAGACAGTCTGCCTGACGTGCAACTGTTTTCTATATAGGTTGCAGATGATTACTATAAGGATATCATTAATTTTCTGACAAAAGGGCTAGCACCACAAGAATTTTCTATTCAGCAGAAGAAACAGTTAGTAGTGTGCATTGTGGACTTTACTATCATTGCAGGTCATTTATACAAACTCGGACTGGACGAAGTTCTGCATAGATGCGTACTTGACCATGAGAAACTGTATATACTAGTAGATGCACATTCAGGGATCGAGTGAGGACACTACGCAGGAAGATCTACTGCATAGAAGATATTGCGCACAGGGCTATGGTGGTCGACGATCCACAAAGATTCTAAGGAATACTACAAGAACTGCGATGTTTGCCAGAAGACAGGGAAGTCGTCGCGAAGAGATGAGATGCCAATTAACCCGTATTTGACCTTGCAGGCTTTTGAGAAGTGGGAAATTGACTTTGTGGGACCTATAAACCCACCAGGAAAGAGAACTGGTGCGAGGTATATCATTACTGCTACTGATTGCCTCACCAGATGGGCAGAAGCTAAGCTAGTGAAGGACTGCAGCGCAAGTTTTGCCGTGCAGTTCATTTTTGAGAAAATATTATCCAGATTCGGATGTCCAAAAATTTTGATGAGTGATCAGGGCACTCACTTTATAAATAATACCATTGAAGCTCTGACAGAGGAACTCCATATTTTCCATCACCGCAGTACACCATACTATCCGCAGGCAAATGGAACCATTGAAGGTGTCCACAAAATATTGGAGAACGCATTGACAAAGGTGTACAACGTGAAAAAGTATGATTGGGACCTACGCATCTCGTCTGTGCTCTGGGCATACAGGACAACATGTAAGAAATTGACAGGACAGACACCTTTTCGATTGGATTATGGGCAGGAAGCCATAATGCCAATGGAGTACATTGTCCTGAGTCTGAGGATTGCTGCATTCACCAGAATGGTAGACCACGAAGCGCTGGATGAAAGGCTATTACATTTAGTTGGATTGGAGGAAGATATCTTCATCGCAAGCTTCCAACAGCAAGTCCAGAAGGATCGCGAAAAGGCATGGCATGATCGCCATATAAGGAACAAATGCTTTCAAGTAGGTGACTTTGTCCTCCTCTATGATAGCAAGTTCATGAAATTTCCTGGCAAGTTTAAAATGCATTGGCTTGGTCCATATATTGTTATGCATGTTACTAATAGTGGCACAGTTCAGTTAGCCACTTCAGCCGGTGATACTTTACCCACTATGATCAATGGAAGCAGACTTAAATTGTACCATGATAGTCCTGCTTCGCAGCATGCTGAAAGATAGATCCGAGGAGAAATTTCTAAGTGTCAAGTACAGTTGAAATTGGGCACTAGAAATGTATAGAGTCTGTACATGTATCATAAAGGAAGAATTTATGAGCAGTGCAGCACTGCTGAATCTGTGCAGGAGAGAAGAAGAGAACAGTGGAAAAGAAGCCGTGCAACTCAAAGATCAGTACTGCGAAGCAACTGCGCAAGAGTGGAGATGGTATGCCGCACAGTTTGATGTAACACACAAGAAAAATAGCCATTACCTTGCTTTTGAGAAAAATAGCCATTACATGACCATTGCAACAACCGCTTCAACATTTAAAGAGAAGATAGCCATTCTGGACAGACTAACGGATGAAAAAACTGAAAGATCCGATGGATTTGGCCGTCAGAGGTCTCATTTAATGCATGTTTAGCCATTGAAGGGTGCGGAAGGGGGTCTGCTGCACCTATAAATAACACCGCTTAAAGACTCATGGGCGTTACCAAGTACTTAGAAATTTTCTTGCAATTAACCCCTGAGTGAGTCTTCAACTGTATTCTATTTTCCTTAGTCCCTATTTTATCAGTAAATGCCAGAGTTGTTATGTACAGATGAAGAATTCACTATTGAAGAAGTAGTGAGAATCTTTCAGAAAGGAGGGATTCAGCAGTGAATGAAAGCTCCGGTTAAGAAAGTAGTAACTTAGCAAGGTCAAGGATCCTGGACATCGCCCCGATTTAAAACAACCATGCTGGACAAGGGAAAGGAAACCCTGAGTTCACCCCGAATGAAGCAACCCAAGCCGAGTTCGACGGTGCAGAAGCAACAAATTTTTACAAAGGAAATTCCACTGAAGCTGACGCTGGATTACATTTCACCTCGAGCGCTGGATGCCCCGGTCTACAAGTTGGAAAAGTATGCAAAGTATGATATTCCCCTATCCCCAATATCGAAGCATGTCGATATTTCGACTAATCTGTTGGGAAAAATACCAGATTGCAAATGGGAGGATTATGACCTCTTGGGTGTGCACAGGGAAGAACCACATGATCCAAAATACCAATAGTTCCAGTCGGAAAAATATATGTGTTGGAAGAAAGATGCCAAGGGAGAACTAAATCTGGTAGTTGAGAGTTGGCTAACACCCGTGGTGTAGTCAGGCCTCCTGAACCTACTGCACCTGCCTCATTTTGAAAGGTCAGTTGAATTAAACGTGGTAGTTCGCACACTGATGGAACAAATCCACCAAGGATACTTATGGTTGGATAGGAAAATAGACATCAACATAGACTTGATCCACGTTATCACCGGATTGAGCAAGCCTGGGCAGGACCCCAAACTATTCTTCTAGGGGAAGAGCAGAGAAAAGGAAGCAGTAGAAAAAATGAAGAAGACCTACACGATAGTGAAAGCAAAGCGAGGGTTTCCCACTAAAGAACTCGAAGACCCAGCCATTAGGTTCATTACGCAGCTGCTCACAACAAAGATTTTGAGGACATCAAGGCCATCAGAGGTGCCCGCAGGCGCAATCCTGCTTGGCGGCATGGCAA
Organism: Larix kaempferi; assembly: GCA_027924585.1. Lineage (NCBI taxonomy): Eukaryota > Viridiplantae > Streptophyta > Pinopsida > Pinales > Pinaceae > Larix > Larix kaempferi. The sequence goes on from BSBM01000743.1 coordinate 4,681,108, forward strand.
CAGAAGGTACAGAATTCAACTGGTGTCAGTATTTGTTGAATGAGTTCATGGAGGAGCTCAGTGATATACAATTGAATGGAGGAAACATCCATTTTACATGGTTGATTGTCCTCATTGCATTTTGCGGATGGAAGGAGCCAAAGGACTTTGTCGGTGTCAATTGCGACAAGTCAGAACCCAGAGGCATTAGATACATCAACCTCTGGGCCAACCTCAATTCGGAGCGCCATCATGCTACCCAGGAAGTCTTCTATCAATATTACATGTAGCTCCACAATGTTATCATGCAAACACCCATAATCACTAAGTAGGTAACTAGCAAATATATATGCATTGTCAATTTTACTGCTGACATGCGTTGCCTGTTCATTTCTCCAAAGGAAAAAATGAAGAAGCTGCAGTGGTACCCTGGAAACTACCACATGTACGAGGAGGATATCGACCTCATTATGAAGGAATGGCCCTCCGACTACTGTGTTGAGGTTCTAGGGGTCACAAGCGACTCAAGAGATGATGAAATAATTCCTTCACCCTATCCTGTTATTGAAGAGAAAGAGACGGAGAAAGGTAAGAAAAAAGAGCCAAAAAGCCCATCCTAGCCTAAGGGAAGAAAGAAGCAGAAGGCGATGAAAGGTCACACAGAGACGATTATGACATGATCGTGGACAAAGTAACTAAGACCCTTGTATATTTCATGTCAGAAAAAGAGAAACACGATAAGGTCATCTAGGATGACCTTCAGAGAAACTGGATTGTAATGTAAGGGCTCATGAAGAAAATGGAGGATGTCCACAAAAGACTGCCCTTCCCTTGCGACGCAAAAGCCAGAGGAGCTTCCCAGCAGACACCATCGCCACTCACTATTGTGCTGCCAATAAGAACGAGACTTTTCCATCTCAACCCGATGGCCATCACATTACCTATGCCGGAGGACATGCTTCTGGATACAACAAATGTCGATGTAGTTGAGCTCAACTTGGCTAAGATCACATTACCTGGTCTGCATTATTTGCACATGCAGGCGGGTGATGAGATGCGCAATAGAGTGGTGAATTCAATGAAGGCAGAAGCTCAGTTAGAAGCTGTGAACAGACAGCTCAAGGAGTCGAGCACGTGCACCATGCTGCTAATGGAGGATGAACAGCAGCGACGACAGGAAATGGAGGTTACAATTAATTCTGTCATAGAAGAAATCGAACAAGTACAGATCCAAGACAATCCCGAGGACACAGTCAATGGAATAACAGATAGGGTGCGGAAGCTAAAGGAAGATATGGAGGACAAGATAGTCCTATATGAGGCAGATATCAATCTGCTTAAGGAAAAATTGAAACCGCAAGATCAATTAACTGAGCAGCAGAAGAGAGAAGCTGAAGTAAGGACTGCAGCAGAGAGCATCGCAGCAGAGGCTGTGAAGTGCCACGAATTACTTGACCAATCCTTGAAGCCATTCACAGCCCTTGAGGAGAATCCAGGGCTACAGCAGACAAAGGCCACGGTGAAAGAAAAATAGACTGCATTAGAAACAGCAGAAGCAAAGCTGAAGACTCTGCCGGCAAGGGATAAGTTGCAGAAGTTCAGAGAAATATCTAGCTTGAAGAAGCAAGTGTAGGTTTTGAGATAAAAGGAGACTACGCTGGACAATCAGTCGAAGCCACTCCTCGAAGATGCCTCTATGGTGTCGCAGTGCATAGAAGACAAATTAAAAGAGTTGTGCGACAACCAAGACATGGTGGAAGCCCAGATTGGCAAAGAGATAACACCTGAAGTGCTTGAGACCATAAAGCAAGTGGAGCAGGAGGTCAAAGAAACAATGAAGGAGCTGACAAATGTCTACAGCGAGTTCGCAGCAAAGCTAACTGCTCAGGTTGGAGAGAATGAACCTGTGGTAGAGATTGAAAGTGGCTCGAAGATGAGCCACATGTAAGTGTTAGGGGCCTGTTGAGCCTGGCCCAACAAGGCCATTTTTGGTGACAATTTTGAGGCTAGAAGGAGCTGAGCTGAGCGTAGATCAGAAAAGAAGGAAATTTTTGCTAAGTGTTGAGAGTGTTGTGAAGATGTGCACAGTACCCAATTTTGAAGGACGTTGCAAAGATGTGCGCAGTGCCAGGTTTTGAAGGATGTCACGAAGACTAGCGCAGTATAGGAGCAGTGCTGTGGAGATAGGGAGCCACGTGGAGCCGATAGAGTTGTGCAATGGACGGAGGATGGCTAGATATTTTGGATAGACCTACGGTGTTCTACTTTTGGAAAGTCTGCTGAAAGATGCCAAGTTGTGGGCATGACCAGGACAGGAAAGCGGCCAACTGTATGAGTTTGTTGAGCAGAGGATGGGTCGAAAAGCGACAGTTTGGAGTGCAGGAGCAGTATGTGGCCATTAAGTGGAGGACGGCCTGCTGAGGACAATGACTGGAAGCTAAGCGAATTGTACGTGGCTGTTAGAGGATAGACGGCCTGCTGAAGAAAGCGACTGGTGGCTGAGCCAGTGACATGAGTTCTTAGTGGAAGGGCGGCTCAAGTTTGAGGACCTGTTGGTGTGCACACAACAGGAAGGCTGAAAGCGATGGAAGAAAGGCGTGGAGGACTGCCACGACAACAGATTCACTACAAGAAGCCTACATGACGGTTCAGAGGGACCATAGTGGTTTGGAAACCCTTACGGTTTCTATCTTCATGATTGTAAAGACACGACCTTCGGGCATGATCTATTGAAGAAGACAAATTTTGTATAGGAAGGGTTGAATCCTTGAGTGTAAAACTGAATATCTTAGAAGGGTTGGTTGGTCATCATCAATGTTAAGTTACTCTCTTCGTTTGGTGTTGAATATTGTAATATCTTTTGAGTCGAGAATACATTGTAGAGGCTCTGCAGCTGAGTGCGTAGAGACCTATCTAAGCAAGAAGAGAGCCACAGTTGAGTGCGTGGCTAAGAACTGTTGAACCCTTCCTTTAAAGAAATATATCACAACAGTTCTTGTGGACGTAGCTTCCCACCCGGGGGAGTGAACCACGTTAATTCCTGTGTTATGTGACTGAATGTTTATGTGCTTGCATTGATGTTTAACTGTCTCCGTAGAGGAATGTCTTAGTGTTACCTTGCATTCTGTTATGTTGCGACTTTTTATATGCATTTTCCATCAGAGAAGAGTATGGAATGATATGATTAAGTCTACATGAATGGTTGAATGGTTGAATGGTTAATATTCAACCTTGCTTCTGAGAACAATAAACTGATCATCTGCTTAATTTTGGGGAAGAGTTATTTAAGTGTTTTCACAGTCATAGTCGATGAATGCATGAAGATTACGTTGCATCTGAATGTTATGCTTAAAATAAGAATAGTCTAAGTGTATGCATGAATGTTAAGTGATAACGTCCTTAAGCACACTACTGGATGGATGAGTGATATCCAACTTAGTGCCTTAATTGGTTTGTAAAGTGTTTTAGGTGTAGAGTCGGACTACAGTGTTCGCAACTCCATTAGAGGGTCCGCAGTAAGGAAGGAAGTAGTGGTGCAGACCGTGGCATTGTCTATCACCGTGCAGTTCGGCCCTCGTAGCGCACAGCCTGTGCACTACCACAAACATCATCACGCTCATAAACTCATCACTCACTGTGACATCTGAGTTCGCAATGCCCCATTAGACACACCTCGGGTGAGACCTCAGCCAGCTCACGCACTGTTGTCGAAAGGGCCGGTGCGAAGGGGTTTTGTTGGTTTAAGGTAACCGCGCAGAACCTGGGTCTTCATAAAATCTCTAGTCAGCATTGCATAGCCCACAAAAGGAGAAACCTTTTCCAATGATATTGCCAAACAAAACTCAATGCAAAACTATTTTCCAATTCAATCCAAATCGACAATAAAAATACTCTTTTCTCTTTTATGCGAAACACAAAGCACAACACTACTAATCCAAATCGAACAACTTTTTCCTTTTTTCTTTTTATTTTCAAAAGAAAAATGACCCTAAATAATGAAAAGAGAGATTTCTGAAATGTAGTACGCAAGTTTTTCAATTTCAATTTCAATAATATAAAAGCAACAAAACTAAAAATGCACCTATCTTTCCATAGCATGGAGTCAAAAATTTTGCAAAAATAGAAAATGTACTTGAGTCTTTCGAGAAAATGAGCAATTCAGTGTTAAAGAAAAACATAATTGATTATATTTTGCTTTCAACTTTTCCAAAACATTCCAATGCGCAATGATTTTCTTCTTCAATGCTTGAGAAACAATGGGAAAGAAGTACTTTTTAATTTCTCAATGAATGCATCAACATAATAACTTCATAACAAGTTTGCTTTCAGAAGTAAATGACTGAAATGAAAACACTACTTGCAACGTCTAGTACTCAGAAAACTCAAGAAAAGATAAGCACTTAGTCAAGCTAAAAACACACAAAACTAAACATCAAACAATAATAAGAAAACCAAGCAAGCAAAGCTTGAAACAAAAGTAAATGAGGTCTGGAGGTTGACCCGATACAACGATCAGATCAAGGATGAGAGGAAGGGAATGCAAGCATGAACGGATGAAGGTAGAGGAGATAAAAGTGCCCACCACTACTGGTTTTCAGACTTGTCCAAGATGGAACCCAAATCAATCCAAATGAAACCAAACACTCAACACACAGATGATAAAAAGGGTCTCTAGCTGGATCTTGCAACACAGAGGGAGCTCATATAGAAGACCAATGTTCAAACTGTAAAAATGAAGAAGAGCTGCCTGAATGTCCAGTTTTTGACAAATTAGCGCACCCTGTGTGTACACAGTGTGATGTCGCAGTCTTCCTACACATGAAGTACGATAGCGTCGCAGTATATCTATGTAGGGATTGCGACGAGTTACTCACAAACAGTGAACTAAGACTAAAAATGACACACTGTCACCCTGTTAACACTAACCAGGTGCGATGGGCGAGATCTAAGTTCAAAAATAAATCAAATCTCCTAGAAATGAACAGTGAAATGGAATGGAAATCAATAATGAAGTAGATCAGAGTCTTCAGGGTGAATATCTGATAGTGAAAACAACTCCAAGAAGAAAATGACAAAAATTAAAAGGCTTGTCAAGCAATCAACCGAAAAAAGACTCTTCAGATTGACACTACTAAACAAGACTGATCAATCCCCAGTATGGTCGCCAGATTTGTTTGATGGACAATCTACCAAGAGAAAACTCAACGCCTGATCTCCCTAGCTCAACGTGAGTCTAGAACAAATAGGATAGAATATGAAATACTTTGCTAGATCATGTAGAAGTACAAATGATAAAGTAGATCTCTTAACTTAAATTTGTAAATCCTTTTTTGCTTCGTTGATCCAATGCTCCAGTGCTGCCAATGTGCGAGTAGCTAAACCCTGTTGAACATGTAACAGACCAAAAGAAGTGAAAGCATATATCCCATATGAAAGATCTAAGTTAACAGTTAAGGAGGAAAACTCTTAACATCATCAAGGAAACAACATTTATGGAAAGCATTTATATTAATTGTATTGAAGATTGAGCAGTACAATAGAGAAGAGGATTACAACAATTAGCCTTAACGCTGCAAACTCCTTCCGAACAAGCCATTTGCCATTTCTACCAAGGAAGCTGAAGTCTCTCAAGGATGAAAAAGGATTCCAAGAATGATTTCACCAGCATGTAGACACCATAGACTTCCTCTCTTTGGTATGGGATTGAGCTTCACTTATATAGGACAAAGTGGATAGGGAATGGATAGGGTAGGTTGAGAGATGATAGGAGAGAGGTAGGGGATCTTCCCATGGTATTAGGAATCAAGTACCAACCCCCCTAGAGGTTAGGGATAAGCCCCCATGTCAGCAGGTTTCGAGAAGAACCTCAAAGAAGCTATTTTTGCCCATAAACTGACTTCGTCGCACCCTGCATATGAGTACAGGTGCGACGTCGCAGGTTGATAATATGCATCCTGTGATGACCCCTCAAAACCTGGTATGAATGGACACAAATCCTCCCAAATGGGTTACTCAATCCAGTTATCTTTAAGGGTGTATACACTCTCATAATGTGTGGATTTTGGGTGTAACAATGACACAATGATGACACTAGTGCACAATTAATCATGCATAGTTGTCCAGGATGGATATAAGTTCAAAGACAAATAATCAAGGAAGCAAAGATCAAGAGGGAGCACACTCCAATAGTTCCTGCAAGGAAGCAAATATTGAGAGGGAGTCCACACAACAACCAAACAATGATAAGTATTTGAATTGTCATTTATTATTTATATTATTACTTAAATGATGTTGTCCAGTCATGTACATACTTATGTTCCTATATTTAGGATGTATACTATGCATATTAGAAAAGTTGCATTAATGAACAAAATACTACTAATATGCAAGTAATGGGTAAGTGGCCTATGGTACTGTACAACACTTCATTTCTACATATCTATAATGAAACCTCTTTGCTACCATGTTGGGAGTTGTGCACACTCTTAGGAAATGTTCTGGTAGAGATGGAAGGCATCTGGAAAGTTACCGTATGAATACATGATATGGATAAATGTTGTACTGAAGTATTGGCTAAGTTAATTGCATGATTGTATGACATATGTCTTTATGCATACGAATTTGTTTTTGAAAACTATGAGAAGTTTCTAATCATGCATCTGAATTTGACTTGTAGGAAAGATCGTATACCATCACCTACAAAAGAAGGACTATGACATTTGTTCCAGCGACAAAGTTCAAGAAAACTATCTATTGAAGATATTGAAGAAACTGAAGTTCCTAGGATTCAAGATGCAGTAATTGAAGGATGCCATGGTCAAGGAATACCAATAGATCATGAAGAATGATGTTTGGGATGTGGTCCGGAGACCAGGTGGGAATTCTATTGTGATTTCCAAGTGGATCCATAAGATCAAGTATGCGGCAGATGGTAGCATAGATAAATACAAGGAAAGATTTGTAGCTCATGGATTCTCCCATAAATAAGGGATAGAATATGAAGAAACTTTTGAACCTGTAGCTAGATACACTTCCATCAGAACAGTACTTGCTCTAGATGCAGTAATGAAGTGGAGGATACACCAGATGGATGTCAAGACAGCTTTCTTGAATGGTGTAGTTGAATAGGAAGTGTATGTGGATCAGCCACTCGGTTTTGAGACACATGAGAGGGATTCATATGTGTGAAGATTGAAGAAAGCCTTGTATGGCTTGAAGCAAGCACCCAGTACTTGGTATGGTAGGATAGACAGCTTCCTGTCTAGTTTGGGATTTACCAAGATTAAAGCGGATTCAAACCTTTACTACAAGGTTGAGGAAGACAGTCTAGTGATACTCCTACTGTATGTAGATTACCTGTTTGTGATAGGTGAGGATAGGTTGATTGCCGATACAAAGAGGAAGCTTGTTGCCGAGTTCAAGATGAAGGACTTGGGTATGATGCATTACTTTCCAAGTATGGAGGTATGGAAGAGTGCAGATGGAATCTTCCTTGGACAAGGGAAGTATGCAGTAGAGATATTGAAGAGGTTCGGGATGATGGACTACAAGGCCATGGCCACACCTATGGCATCAAACCTGAAGCTTTTGTGTGATGCTTCATCTGATCCGGTTGATGCCATGATGTATTGTCAGATGATTGGGTCCTTGATGTACCTGACGAATACGAGACCAGATATTTGCTTTGCTATGAACATCTTGAGCCAGTTCCTGACGGATCTGAGACATGTTCACCTGATTCCTACAAAGCATATTTCGAGGTACCTGAAGGGTACAGTTGACTATGGGCTCAAGTATGATGCAAATCAAAAGTTTAACCTGGAGGGTTATGTTGATTCGGATTGGGAAGGTAGTACTGCAGAGAGGAAGAGCACTTCGGGGTGCTACTTCAGTATGGGATCTGGTGTGATCTCTTTGTTTAGCAAGAAGCAGTCATGCGTAGCACTAAGTGCAGCCGAAGTAGAGTATGTCGTAGCTTGTTTGGCTAGTTGTGAGGCAGTATGGATGAGGAAGCTACTGTCTGAGTTATTTGATCTCCAGGTGGATGTTATATGTATTTTCTGTGACAACCAGAGTTGTGTGAAGTTGTCTGAGAACCCAGTGTTCCATGACAGGTCGAAGCACATCAACATCAAGTATCACTATATCAGGGATATGGTGCAAAGAGGAGCAGTCAAGATCCTGTATGTTGCGATGGACGAGCATATTGCAGATGTGTTGACCAAACCACTAGACAGAGTGAAGTTCATGTACTTCAGAGAGAGGTTTGGCGTTCTTCAGATAGAAGATACTTCGGGGAAGAAGTGATGGGACACATTTGCAAGAGCCATTCCAAGCATGGTGGTAGGAAGATTCTTCCCATGGTTGTGGATGTAAGCGCTGTGTGATGAGCATTAGGATGATGCTCCAGATGATATGCATCAGTACGATGCTGTGACAATGATCAGGATGATCATGTGATGATGATGTGCATCAGGATGATGTACTGTATGATGATGATCAGTATGATCATGAGCATCAGGATGATGCTCCATGCGAGGATGATCAGGTGGATCATGAGTATCAGGATGATACTCCGTGACCATGGACAAGTTGTGTGAAAAGCATATAATAGCGCCCTGGGATATTTGTAGATACTCTTGCGAAGTTTTTCCTATGGCATATAATAGCGCCCTAGGATATCTGGCAAATGCTCTTTCGATGTTTTTCTTGGAGAGACTTATAATAGTGCCTTGGGAGATTTGCATATACTCTTTCGATGTTTTTCCTATGGCATATAATAGTGCCCTGGGATATATGGCAAATGCTCTTTCAAGGTTTTGTCCGAGACATATAATAGCTCCCTGGGAGATTTGCAGATACTCTTTAGAGATTTTGCCTATGGCATATAGTAACGCCCTGGCATATATGGAAAATGCTATTTCGAGGTTTTGTCCATGGCATATAATTTCTCCCTAACATCCCAATTTTTCATAAAAATTTAAAACTTTTTAAAATAGCATTAAATAAGATAATTATAGCTGTGGAAATAATAAATGTGTGATTATGACAGCATTGACTAAGAAGTCGTTTTGTACTGAAACTAATTTAATTTTCTAAGTTAGAAACATTTTGATAACGAGAACTTAAGACACTATTGACAAACATGCTTATTGTAATAAATGCACTAAAAGGTTAGAAATATGATGCGATACTTTTCTTTTTACAAGACACTTACAGTTTTCTTTCTTGATGTCCAAGGGTGTCCTATGAGGTACCCTGGAGTTTACTTAGCTGCAACGCTAAGGCATTTGAAATGTTTTTACGTGTAGACGACAGGTAAGAAGTTCAATGATTGCATTGTTTAAGAGTACGTGTGTAATCCAATTCAACGTCCAAATAATAAAATGCTATAAAAATATTTTGCAAAACAAAATATTTGCAGGTATGAAATACTTAGTTCTGCTTATTGGTTTCAAAGCTATATTACAAACTCATCAATAAAAACAATTTCGTCTATTAAATCTTCATGCTGCTAAGTTTGTTATCATGACTAATGACGTTGTTGTGGTTTGGCTTTTTGTCGCCGTCTTAAGGTAATTAATACTTTCATAGTATCAAAGTAGTAAGTGTACCACTAAAATGTCAAATGTTTGCATTATGAAGTTATGGTATGATGTACATAATATTAACATAATTTTTATGCTAAACATATAACATTAGAATAGTTTGAATACCAAAATGCAATTTCTATATTTGAAATATTTGAAATAATAAGAACTATGAAGAAATCTAAACAAATAATTAAAATTGCAAGGCTAACATTTATAATTCTTATACATTGATTAACCCTATGCTATAAATTGACATTGTTTAACTACATACAACATTTATAAGCTTTAAGGCTTATACATAAAGCAACGTCCTTATGTAAACTTTTCATATAAATGAAACATAATGTAAATGCCACTATTATGAACATAAACTAACGATTAGTATATAAACTTGAAATATTAATAAAACATAACACTAATATTCTATTTCGTGAACATAAACTTGGAAGTTATATCGATTAATATATAGTACTAACTGGTATTGAATGTTGAAATGACAGGTTGTTGGGTTTTAATGCTCGGCATGCGCATCAAGATGGCGTGGAGATAGTGTATCAACCTTTGCATTAATGGCCTGGCCCATACTCCATAGTGATGAGGACTGTTAGCACTCCACGTAATACAAAACAATGCATAAGGTGATTGCGAGCACCTCTGTAAATAGTTTCCATGTTTAAACTCCTCTGAGCTGGATGTTGAACGATCCAACGTGAGCAAAGGTGGCAAGTCGTGCTTGTGATAATGATGAAGCAATAAATGTGATATCTATTCGAACCAAGGTAATCTCGTTGTGATGGTTGATGGAGAGTTAATGACTTTCATTGTTCACTAGTGAATCGGGCAACGAGGCCGACATGTTGCTGGAGGATAGGGTTTAGACGAAAAGTAAGGAGAGGATTCAACCACGAGACTTGTAGGTGTTTAAACTAGTAGTTTGCAGGTTTTGTCTCAGTGTCCAGGCGTTAAGAGAATGTAGTGTCCACCGAATTCAGTTTTAAAGCTGTCGAGTTGAGAGATTGTAGTTTTGTTTTTAAATTTTTGGTGGAAGAAAACACTTCTGCAAAAAGGAAAGGTATCCTGGTCTCGGTCCAAAACATGAAGCTCGTCGTTTGTCGGTGAATGTATAGAGCTAGGTTGTTGTTGCAAAAGGTAAGCGTTTCAAAACTTACAGGTGTTTGAAAAGTTCAACTTACAACTTATATTTTTCAAAATTCTAAGTCTCGACTGTTTTGTGACAGGTACAAGTTTCGAAAGGAAAACTTGGGCAAGGGTTTGGAATTGGATAACGAGCCTCCATTCGTGGTAAGCTCCGATGGTCTCAAACGCTCGTAGGTTCCCATTTGGAATTGGTTGATGATGATTCAACACAGAGAGTCAAAAAATATCCACCATGCTTTCGGCGTTGTCTATCAGTCGAGTTTTCTTAGAAAAAATTTTGAGTTGTTATGAAAACTTGTACAGGGAAGGAAAGACCCTCGTATGTGTAAATGATACTCGACCTGTTTTGATGCCTAGCTCGTCAATGTTGAGAGTTTCCAATACTCGTTTTAAATGCTATAGGGTGGGGATAAACCCTATGTAGTTTTTGTTTGATAATTTAAATTCATTCTGGTATACGTTGGTGTCTTCTTCGTAATGCTGGAACCTGTGATAGGTTTGAAACTTGAACTAAGAAATGTTTTGTGTTAAGTTCTAATGAGTGATAATTTAGAGAGCTCGTTTAAATTTGTATGCTAAGTTTTGTTCTCTGCAAGGGAAAGTTTTGTTTCGTAGTATTCGTTTGGTTATTGTGTATATGATAATGTTTGTCGAGCATGTAAAACTGTATGCATTTTCTTAGTTTATAAACTCAGTTGTTTTGGGAAAACGATGGAGTAGTTTTTCGACTGTTAAAAAAAATAAAAAAAAGGGCTATGCCCAAACTCTAATTTTCTTCGACTTGCAAAGGATGTTTTTCGTATGTAAACTCCAGAAAAACCCTCAGGCAAAAACTAGGGTATTGAACTGTAGTTTGAACATGAATGTGAAAAATCCTGTTTTGGCTAACTGTTGAAAAAGATGATAAGTTCTTGGAAATACTATCTAGGGTTTTAAAAGTCATACAATTTCAAGCTTTGAATATTATCCACTATTTGTAAAGAAATGGAAAATACGATGCTTGAAAACAAGGTTAGGGTTTACAATGTTTTCGATTTCTGATACTACAGAAATAATTGATGAAAGTATTCAACAGGAAATTTGTGAAGATACAAAGTGTGTGTGTGAAAAATAAGAAGACTATGAAATGATCAATATTTCCAACTTATAATAACTATTAGCAATACTATTTATTGAAGATATGATGTATGGAAGTTTTGAATTGCATTTAATTACTATGTAAAGAATAGAGATAAGAAACAAATATGAGTTTGTGCAGAGGTTAAACAATGTTTTTTCTTCATGAAATAAATAAAAATATCCTATATTATTTCAGATACTATACAGGGTAGAAGCATGGTAATGTGTCTCACTATGCGACAAGATAATTTATGTTGTTTTTATAAATTTATTCAAAATATCTATTATTAAAAATAAAAAATGCATTTTAAAAAAATATTAAAAATAATTTTAATAATCACTTGTATATTATTTCCATATTCAAATAAAAATCTATGGATTTTGAAGTCTTAAAATGATAGTTTTTTGGGCCGCGCTTTTACATAGAAATAATTGTTTTATTTATATTAATAATGTAATAATAATTAAAATATATCATAAAATAATATTTAAAAATGTACAACAATCTTAAAAGTGTCTATACCAGCCTAGATCCAAATCATAAAGCTCTATCAAGCACCAAGAGGGATAAAATCTCCCGAGGTGCAAACCTCTTCTCAGGTATTACACTCAAGGAACTTTCCGAGGAGAGGTTTGCACCTCGGGAGATTTGATCCCTCTCGGCGCTAGATAGAGCCTTAGGATTTGGATCTAGGTTGGTTTCAGTCGTGGGCGAAGACACAAAAATGGAGTTTGATCAACATGGTAAGGAATAGATTAAGTTGAAAACACAGATACATTTACGAGGATTATCATAATGTAAGTAATAAGTATTAAGGATTGAGTAAATTGTTAAACTAGAAAATAGAGACAATTCACCTAACTTTTTTTTTCGATTCCCTTTTTGTTGATCTGTGTTTTGTTTTGTTTGTTCTTCTCCTTCTTATGCCGTCATTTCGTCATTTCATACATTTTGATTTATTTGTTGTTCTGGAAACTGATTTTTTTGTTCTTCCAATTGCTACAACTTTCTCTCTCGATACACTTTTCGTCAATCAACGTTTCGTTTTCTTTGTTCTTCTCGTTCTTCTTCTGTCAATTCGCCTAATTTTTTTTCGATTTTATTTTTGTTGATCTGCATTTTGTTTTGTTCGTTCTTCTCCTTCTTCTTCCTTTATTTCACCATCTCATACATTTTGATTTATTTGTTGTTCTGCAACTTGATTTCTTTGTTCTTCTAACTGCTTCAACTTTCTCTCTCGATACACTCTTTGTCGATCAACATTTTGTTTTCTTTGTTCCTCTCGTTATTCTGCTATCAATTCATCTAAATTTATTTTTTGATATTTTTTTGTCGATCTGCATTTCGTTTTGTTTGTTCTTCTACTATCATTTCGTCCAACTTCATCTTTCAACATTCTTTTCAAGTTCTTCTGCTTTTCGTTTCAAGTCTTCTTCTCGTTCTTCTGTTGTCACTGAAATCAATGCGTCCATACATTGAAATCAATGCATCCATACACTGAAATCAATGCGTCCACAGAATAACATCTACACTGAAAAATATGCATTAAAAAACCCCATACACTGAAATCTATGCATCCATTCACTGAAATCAATGCATCCATACACTGAAATCAATACATCCACAAAATAACATCTACATTGAAAAATATGCAATAAAAAATTTCAACATTGTAAGGAACAGGTTAAGTTGACTGCTGGCAGACATGACACATTTCAACTTCTACTAATTGATCAATTCATTCAAACAAATTTCGATGTCTAGTATACATTTCTTCAGATGGTATCGATAATGTCAGTTTTCAGATATGAACTGCAGTGCACGATTGGAAGTTTCCATATCAACAAAATCAGAGTTCAAATTTTCCTCGTTATCATCCTTATTATCACATTCCATGTATCCAAGTATGTCATATTCATTGGTAGTTATATTGATTCCTATATAACCCTGAAATTATCTCCCATTCATGATTTTGAGAATCCCTTTGCACAAATAACACTTCTTCGCAATCTCTTTAGTTCACAGTCGTGTTTTCTTTGTTCTTCTATATGTCTTGATGCTTCTTTTTCTGTTATGGATTCGAAACATCGACTAAATAACATGGATACTGTGGATTCTCCAAAACCTCCTGAAATCAACAACCACAAAAATCTTGCTACACATATTATTTTTCTCTTTCTCTTCTATACTGTGATGCACCTGCAACAATTACTTAATGAAAATATGCGAAATAGCAGAAATGACAGAACTCATAATCACTTTTATATTGATCACGGGCCACTTCGAGGGGGCAACCTCCTATGAGCAAGCTCAATACAAATAACTTCACGGTGCCTTCATAGGTCTCAACACATACTTATATACTAATTCTAGGCGCCAATACTATGGGTCGAAACCATGGGCCGTTACAAACTATGGATCAACAATACTACGGGCGACTTACAAAGCATATGCGCCAACAATAATAACACAAACTATTGATCAACAAATACTACGGGATGACTTACAAAGCATATGCGTCCAACAACAACATACTAACAAAGTAAAGACATGGGTTCCTAACATCCCCTCCCCCTTAAAAAAATCTTTGTCCTCAAATCTTTAGATGTGGAAATTGTTGTTGAATCTGAAAGAGTGGTTCCCATTTAGCATCCTCTAGTTGCATGTTGTGCCACTGAATTAAGACCTTTGTGATAGAGCGAGAGCGAAGCTGACGCGTGCGCCGATTGAGGATGGCCTCTGGCTCCAAAAGGATGGATCCTTCATTATCCAATTCGGGTAAAATCGTTTGGCCGCTGATGTTGGTGCTAAGAACTTTCTTCAGACAAGAGACATGAAAGACTGGATGAATGCGTGAAGAAGGAGGAAGTTCCAATTTATAAGCATCGGACCCAATCTTTTGAAGAATCCGATATGGCCCATAGAACTTTGGAGTGAGCTTATGACGCCCTTTGAGTTTCAAGGAGGATTGTTTGTATGGCTGGAGACAAAGAAAAACCATATCACCTACTTGAAAAGTGCGCTCCGAACGGTGCTGATCCGCTTGTTGCTTCATGCAATTTCTTGCCATGTGAAGATTGTCCCGCAAAATGCGAAGAATCTGATCGCGGTTGCGAAGGACTGTGTCAACTTCCTAAACTAGTGAACTGGTGGGGGTGTATGGAAGAAGAGTTGGAGGTGCCTGACCATAGATTGCTTCATATGGAGTCATTTTAGAGGCAGTGTGGTAAGAGGTATTGTACCACCATTCAGCGAGAGGGAGCCACTTTTCCCACTGATGTTGTTGTTCCGAGGTAAAGCATCGAAGATAAGTTTCCAAGCATTTATTGACAATTTCAGTCTGACCATCTGTTTGTGGGTGATACCCTGAACTCATCTTCAGTTTGGTGCTAGTGTGGCGAAATAGTACTGTCCAAAAATGACTGGTGAAAGTCACATCACGATCCGAGACAATGGAAGAAGGGATGCCATGAAGACAAAAGATCTGGTCCATAAAAATTTGAGCGACGGAGGAGGTTGTATAGGGATGGATGAGAGCACAAAAATGACTATATTTGGAGAGGCGATCAACCACAACGAGAATCACTGTCTTCCCGCCAGATTTAGGGAGCCCTTCAATGAAATCCATAGAAATATCTGTCCAAATCCGTGTAGGTATGGGCAAGGGTTCAAGCAATCTTGGAACAAGTGTTGTTTCACCCTTATTGCGCTGGCAGGTATCACATTCGGCCACCATCTGTTGAATTGTCCTTTTCATTCCCTGCCAAAAGAAGTTACGCCGTGCTCGTTCATATGTTTTGAAGAACCCAGAGTGCCCGACCGATGGAGAAGCATGGAGTTCATAGAAGACAGCCTGTTGAAGATCTGTGCTCTGGGGAAGCACCAGACAACCCTTGTATCGCAGAGAAGCACCATCCCAAGAGTAATGTGGTACAGCAGAAGGTTTGTTTGTCAAGCGTTGGATGATCTGAGATAAGGAAGAGTCATTGACATAACCTTGTTGAACAGATTGTAACCAATTTGGAACAGGCATAGAAATAGCTGAAAGAGAACCTTGGGCATCAAATGTGCTAGAAAGAGCATCTGCCACAATATTTTCTTTACCCTTCTTGTAAGTGATCTCATAGTCATAACCCATGAGTTTGCTAACCCATTTCTATTGTGCCGGGGAGGAGACACGCTGGTCCAAGAAATATTTCAGACTCTGGTGATCAGTCTTGATGCAGAAATGATTCCCTAATAGGTATGGACGCCACTTCTGTACTGCATGCAAAATAGCCATCATTTCCTTCTCATAGGTAGAGGCAGCTAAATTCTTACCTGAAAGGGCTTTGCTGGTGAACGCAATGGGGTGGTCATCTTGAAGGAGAACAACACCAAATCCATTGCCGCAAGCATCACTCTCAATAGTGAAGGGCTTGGAAAAATCGGGCATAGCTAGCACAGGTGTAGTACACATAGCTTGTTTTAGTTTGTCAAATGCACACTGAGCAGCAGGTGTCCATGTAAAAGCATCCTTTTTCAATAGAGCAATTAGTGGAGCTGCAATCTTCCCATAATCCTTGACAAACTTGTGGTAGTAGCCAGTCAACCCCAAAAAACCACGAAGGCTCTTGAGTGTCTGAGGATGTGGCCAATTGTTCATGGCATCGATTTTGGCAGGATCCACGTGAACCCCTTGTGCTGAGATAATGTTCCCGAGATACTCAACTTCCTTTTGTCCAAAAATACATTTAGACTGCTTGGCATGGAGATGATGGTCAGAGAAAAGTTGCATGACAAGATCCAGATGCTGGAGGTGTTCATCCCATGTTTTACTGTAGATGAGGATATCATCAAAGAATACCAGAATGAATTTCTGCAAGTAGGGTCTAAATATTTTATTCATTAAGGCCTGGAATGTGGAAGGAGCATTATTGAGTCCAAAGGGCATGACCAAAAACTCATAATGGCCATCATGTGTGCGGAAATCTATTTTAGGAATATCATCCTCGTGAACCCGAATTTGATGATACCCAGAATGAAGATCCAACTTGGAGAAAAAGTGAGCCCCATGAAGCTCGTCAAGAAGCTCATCAACAACAGGAATTGGAAACTTATCCTTGATGGTGATGTGATTAAGTGCTCGGAATTCAATGCAGAGGCGCCATGACCCATCTTTTTTGCGGACAAGACTAACTGCAGAAGAAAAGGAACTAGTGCTTGGGTGAATAATACCTTGCTTCAATAAGTCCCGAACGAGCATTTCAATCTCCATTTTTTGGTGGAATGGGTAGCGATAGGGCCTGATGTTGGGAGGAACGCTGCCAGGAAGGAGCTGAATACGATGGTCTTCTGGCTTGGAAGGTGGTAATCCCACTGGTTCAACAAAGACACCTGTATATCGATCCAGAATTTGTTGTAGATCTAAAGGAGTAGTGGAGACCACTGATGGTTGCATCTGGATGGAATGGATCTGAGCGATGACACCATGTGAACTCTTCTTGAGGAGTTTTTCCATGCGATGTGAACTGATGATGCTGAGAGAACCTGGCTGTAATCCTGTCAATGTGTGTTTGTGTCCATTGAGGAAAAACTATATCCAAAGTTCGGCAAAATCCCATAAGATAGGACCGAGTGTGCGTAGCCATTGAGCGCCCAAAACCACATCACATCCGCCTAAGGGCAAGGCAAACATGTCAGAGCACAAGGTATAATCTCCCATAGAGATATGCACATTTCGACACTTCCCTTTGCAAGGTAAGGTGCCCCCATTGACAACCATGACTTCAAAGTTGGAGCAAGGATGGATAAAACAATCAGCTTGTTTGGCGATCCGAGGGTCAATGAAATTATGAGTGCTACCAGAATCAATGAGGATTGTAAGAGGAAGCTTCTTGAAGTAACCCCTGACCCGCATTGTTTGGGGGGTGGTGATTCCAGCTAAAGCATGGAGAGATATCTCTGGCTGATCATCCTGAGACGGAGGGTCAATAGGCGGTTCCTGAATGTCGAGCGGAGCATCCAGTGTTTCTGGATCTTCGTCACCCATTTCAGAGGTAGGCGGAGACTCCACATCCAGGAGATAGAGCTTTTGCTGAACACATCTATGTCCCCGAGTGAATTTCTCATCACAATTATAGCAAAACCCCTTTTCTCTGCATGCTTGCATCTCTGTTTCAGACAAACGCTTGATAGGAGTCGATCGAGGAGACTGCGGTATAGGTGGTCGTTGAGAACCCATATTTCGAAAGGGAACAAAAGTGGGCTTGGAGCGTTGTTGGGCTGCAATCTTGTCTTCTGCCAACTTAGCCAACCCGAGTGCTTCCATCATTGTGTTGGGACAGAACATTTTGACCTCAAAGCGGATGGCATCCTTTAGACCACTGATAAAACAACTCCGGTAAAATTCATCAGACAATCCTTCTGTGTGGTTGGCTAGATTCTCAAATTCGGTTTGATACTCTCGCACAGTGCTAGTTTGGCGAAGTTTAGTGAGGGCTCCTGTGAAGTCATCAAAAGCACTAGGACCAAATTGTTGCAAAAGGAGCTGGCAAAAGTCTGGCCAGTTGGGCTCTGGATGAGCCTTGATGTACCAATGGTACCATTGAAGAGCTTCCTATTCCAAATGAAAGGATGCCAATGGAACTTTATTGACATCAAAAGTATTATGCAGACTGAAATACTATTCTGCACGATAGATCCATCCAGTTGGATCGGTACCATTGAAGCGAGGAAAATCAAGCTTCGGACCACGAAAATTGTTGGAAGAAGAGAACCCATTATCTGCTGAAGACTCGGATTGCCATTTGTTGTTCATAGATGAATGTTCAAGATGGAGACCAAGAAATTTTTCATCCAGATCCTGGAGTTTGGCTTGGATGGCTGCAAGTGCTTCCTCCATGGTTTTTGCTCCTGCACGGGTGACAACCATAACCAGGATTTTTTTTTTTTTTTTTTTTGACTGGGTAGGAAAACAAAAACAAGAACTACTTCAGTAAAGGAAAATTTGGATTTGGGAAAAAATCAAAAGGGTAATTGGGTTTTGACTAGGTTTTGGACACTGTTGGATAGACAGGGAATCAAAAATGAGGATTTCAGAAGCGGGGTGAAAGAATGGGAAAATTTGGCAGAGGAGAACAAAGAAGCAGAATTCAGAAAGGAACTCTGTGGTAAAAATTGAAGGTGATTGGGTGAAATCTGAGGAAGTTATGGCAAACGCTAAAAATAGACAAATGTGGGATTTCAGGCTGTAGGAAGGGGAATTGAGGATAGGGTCCTCAGGAATGAAATATGCAGAATGGAATGATAAGGGTTCCCTGAAAATTTCAAGGGAAACAGAGGTAAAACAAGGGATATATGGAGAAAAAACTGACTTTTTTTTTTTTTTTTTTTGACTGGAGCGGCTACGGCTCGGTTTTTTTTTTTTTTTTTTTTTTTTTTTTACAGACTAGAGCGGCTACGGCTCGGAAGGAATCTAGAACAACGCCGAACGGATTACAAAATGGATCTGAAATGGCGCAGCAGTGAGCGACAATAGTTCAGCTGAAAGTAGATATGGACCCCAGGTATGTGCGGCTTCCTAACAGTTCAGGGTTTTTCACTCGGCCACCAATGCTGTCTGACGGCTTGCGTATTGGGGCAGTACCCATCACTCCACGGCTCAGGTAAAACTGATAATCGCTTTGCCACAAACGACAGCTCTTGGTTTACCTCACGGGTGGGAACTAGTCAATCAGGTAGGGGTCGTTGCCCTTTTCGCTGGCAGGTCCTCTCAATGGGCTAGCTACTTTGGGGTTCCTGTGGTACTCCTCATAATGAGTTTTAGGGATTATGCCCAAGTACTTCCCACAGTTAAGCGGATAGGGATTACTCCCAAATCCGAACCTGCAACAGATGCGAAAAAAAAATTTGGCAGCAATTTCACCCAGCGAGCCCAAGAAAGTGCTCTGATACCAGATGTGATGCACCTGCAACAATTACTTAATGAAAATATGCGAAATAGCAGAAATGACAGAACTCGGAATCACTTTTATATTGATCACGGGCCACTTCGAGGGGGCAACCTCCTATGAGCAAGCTCAATACAAATAACTTTACGGTGCCTTCATAGGTCTCAACACATACTTATATACTAATTCTAGGCGCCAATACTATGGGTCGAAACCATGGGCCGTTACAAACTATGGATCAACAATACTACGGGCGACTTACAAAGCATATGCGCCAACAATAATAACGCAAACTATTGATCAACAAATACTACGGGACGACTTACAAAGCATATGCGTCCAACAACAACATACTAACAAAGTAAAGACATGGGTTCCTAACATATACATTTGTCGTACTTTTCTTCTTTGATAATCAATATCTTCATTATTTGCAATATTATCATGAGGATCCATGATATACCCTGAAATAGAGAACACCAAAATTTAATTTGTTGAAATCATTGTAGAGTAGTTTTTTCTGTTAAATTGATAAATTCAATGTATAGATGTAAATAACAAAAAAAATGCATTGCTGAAATTAATGAAAGTTTTTTTTATTTATTAAATTGATAAATTCAATGCATACAAGTAAAAAACAAAAAAAAATGAATTGTTGAAATCAATGCAACTAATGAAATAAATATGCATCTTTTATTGTTTAACAACATTTGTGTGTGGTCTATTGGTAGGAATTAAGGTGATTGGGCTTGTGTTAACCTAGAAACCAAGGTTCAAAACCATTTTTGCTTGGAGTTATAGTTAGTTATCAAGTCTAACTATTATTAGGGAATCAATGCAACAATGTTTTTTGTCTTGTCTTTTTTAAGACCATTTGTTTGTGGTATATTAAACATTGCATTGTTGAAATTAATACAACAATGTTTTTTTATTAAATTGATAAATTCAATGCATACATGTAAAAAACAAAAAACAATCCATTGTTGAAATCAATGCAACTAATCAAATCAACATCCATGTTGTGTTTTTTTTTTACTTCTTATATTTCTATTTTTTATATTTTTTTACTTCTTATATTTCTATTTTTTATGTTGGCTACAATATATTTTTTTACATCTTTTTATTAGATTGATAAATTCAATGTATAGATATAAATAACAAAAACCAATGCATTTTTGAAATCAATGCAAGCATGTTTTTTATTAAACTGATAAATTCAATGCATACATGTAAAAAACAATGCATTGTTGAAATCAATGCAATCAATCAAATCAATAGGAATATTATGTTTTTTAACACCATGTGTGTGTGATCTATTGGTAAGTGGTGAGGTGATTAGGCTTGTCTTAACATAGAGACTAAGATTCAAATTTCTTTTTGTTTGGAATTATATTTAGTTATCAATTCTAATTATTAATTAGCAAATCTAACAATTATTATGGTTACTCTTCTTTTCTATTCTTATGTCGGCTATACTATTATTTTTACTTCTTTAGTTTCTACTATTTTACTTATTTGGTTTCTACTTCCTATGTCTGTTATAATATTTCTTTTTACTTCTTTATTTATTTACTTTTTATGTTTTTAGTTCTTATGTTAGCTATAATATTTTTTTTTTACTTCTTTGTGTTTTTACACATCCATTGCCATTAAAACTATTATTTTTAAAAAGTAAGTATATTAAACAAAATTTAGAATTCTATTTTTAGAAAAACTAAATTCAAATTTAAAACACTACACTTAAAACTATTATTTTAAAAAATCAGTATATTAAACAAATTTTACAATTATTTTTGTATTACTTTTAATTACTTGAGCATGTTAATTACGTTTACCTTGTATTATTCTTTTTTGTTTATGGCCAACATAATATTTATTACTTTTTACTTTGTATTATTCTTTTTTGTTTATGGCCGACAATAATATCACAAACTTAGAGTTACAAGATCTCCCTCATATTATATTGGATCTAGGGAGGTTGAAATACACGTCATTTTTTAATGGCTGACAAAATATTAGTTAGTTTTTTAGTTTTTAGTTCTTCGTTTTACTACATGTAACAGGACACATGTAACGACATACATGTTACAAGATCTCCCTCATATTATCATTTTTTACTTTTTATGTTTTATTAGGTGTAACACTACATGTAACAAGACACGCATACATGTTACAAGATCTCCCTCATATTATCATTTTTATGTTTTACGTTTTATTAGGTGTCTAGTTAGGGGACACATACACGTTACAAGATCTCCCTCATACTGGGCTGTAGAGCACCTCTCGGCGCAAAAATACTTGTTCAAAAGAATTGAAATTAAAAATATAAATGAAGATAGATATGGGGGCTCACGGTTTTGTGAGTACTTATGAGATGCTGAAATAACAATAAATGGCCTTTAAAGAAAATGAAATAAATAAGATAAAACAACTTTTTTTATTTGAAAAAAATTACCATATAAAAGCTCATTCACAATGAAAACTTTTGTTTCATTACACCATTATCTAATTCTCAATGGATTTCTAGATTTATGAACAAATATTTTTAGTTCATTAGTTCATGGCTACAAAAAGGGGAAAAAGTGAGACACATTAACATGCTTTTACCCTACAGTAAATTCTCCCTATGTTAGTTATAGGACAGAGATTGAAAAACATATCAATTATTGTAATTATTCATCTAATCAATGGCAATCTGCCTATCTTTCATCCATATTTAATTTGCTTCTCTATACTAGAGTACGATGCAAATAACAGCATGTGGAAAAATGTAGAGATGGATTATCAATCAGATTTTCATTAAACTTATCATTCAGACTTAAACAAAATCAGAAATCAATTCTTTTACAAACAGAGTTTTATAATTTTTACTAAACAGAACTATTAAACTGAAATAAATTAGGAAACAGTAAAACCTGGTTAATCTATAGGGAAACAAACCGCCCAAAAAGACTGTTCCACCCAATGAATTCCTGAAGACAGCCAAGTACTTGCCTTAGGACCCCCGAGCCTGTTCACTGAACCACTAGGAGGAAGACACTTAGAAGTTTAGGATCTCCACTTGCAGTAGCAATAATTGTCAAATCTTTAAAGACTAGCAGTTGAAAGGACCTGCACCAACTCCTCTGGTTCTCCTTATCATAATAGTTTGCTAACTTACAATTGCACTCACACCTAGCCTCCCTATTCGAATCTCTCAGTGATCATCTGATGCACATGAGGAATATTTCTGTAGAAAATATTGTGTAAGAGCTACCTGCTCAATTCGAATTTGCCTTATGTAGGATACCTAGGCCTTTTCAGTTGTTACTTGGTCCTTAAATGAGCTGCCTGCCCACTCCCACCACTTGGGGGATAATGCCACATCTTTAGGGGTAGTTGTCCCATAACCAACAGCTAGTGGTGTAGTGCAATTGTTGCCATCTGTCCCATGCTTTCTAACAGCTTCCATTCCTCATAGTGGGTCAGTGAACACTCATTTAACAGTTCCCTTGGGTGTTTGTCTCCTACTTTAATTTATTAAATAATAATAATAGTAATTACATTCATCCTTGACCAAACTTGGTCATAATTTCAAAACTTTGAAATTAAAA
This sequence comes from Larix kaempferi, assembly GCA_027924585.1. Classification (NCBI taxonomy): domain Eukaryota; kingdom Viridiplantae; phylum Streptophyta; class Pinopsida; order Pinales; family Pinaceae; genus Larix; species Larix kaempferi. The sequence goes on from BSBM01000743.1 coordinate 4,704,482, forward strand.
TTTAACATAAAGTATTTTGCAAATAAAATAATATTTTCATAATTTGGGTAGGTGACAATCTGATAGGTTGAGTAGTAAGCTCATAATCAGTCCTAGGATGCTCTTTCGAGGTTTTGCCATACTACATGTAATCAGTCCTGGTTATCTTGTTGGTCATGCTTAGGCACATAAATGATCCTAGGATGCTCTTTAGAGTTCTTGCCGGTCGTGATATGCACATAAACGTTCCTGGGACACTCTTTTAAGGTTTTGTGGTGGTCACATGTAATAGCTCCCTGGGAGATCTTTCCGGTCATGCTTAGGCACATAAAGGATCCTGGGATTCTCTTTTGAGATTTTTTTGATGCACGTAATCAGCCCTGAGGATTTCACAGGATGTCTAGCTCGCAGAGATGATGAATACCTACAGGAAGCTAGGCCTACAACCAACATGAAAAAGGGATGGCTCTGTAAAACTTCCTATGATGAGAAGAATTGAGAGATAGCACTAGTGATTGAGATGACGAGTACAGCAGTAGTGACGATGGTGCTCCGTGATCGAGTGACGATGATCCAACTCCAGAATTGAAGACTTGTGCCTATATGTATTGATAACCTGTGTCAAGAGAATACCTTCCTAGTTAAGAGGGAGTGTTGATGTATTTGTAACTTCGGAAGATATTCACTTGTATATTGTATGTATTACATTTGTAATTTATTGTATCCCCAACGGAGATGTATTATTCCTCTGATTGGAAGTATCATTATTTGTACTTGCAAGTGTCGCAAGTTATATTGTAAGTGTTGTAACTGATACTTGATGGGTTATTAGACCACTTTGGTGGGGTCGGCCCTGTATGATTCATGTGGACTAAAGGGTTATTAGACAACCCTAGTGGGGTCGGCCCAGTCAACATTAAGTTAAGTGGTTAAGTTGGGGCCGACCTAGTTGAGTAAAGGTCAAGTGAAAGTAAAAGTATAAAAAGAGAGTGTGACTCTCTCATTTGACACATTCACTCATTCACTCACTTCACATTAGTGGGAGAGAGGAGGAGTGCGCACAAGTGGAGGAGTAGCTGTAGCAGCAATCTATATTTTGGGGATTCATCTTGGTGATCTTTGTATTCGTTCTTATTCTATCTCTAAGGAAGTTGCAAGGTTTTCACCTTTGTGGTTTTCCTTGGTGAAATGATTTGTGTCTCTTGTCTCTTCTCTTATGTTTTGATATGTTGTACATGTTGTTCTCTCAGTTAAGATCCTAGATCATATTGAATTAAATGATGAAAATGTTGATATATTGTAACTTCTAAAAATATTATTTTGTGTACTTTATTATTCTTAAGATGTTTCATTCCTCCGATGGGACTTTGTTGTATTTCCAGAGATGTTTATTCCTCTGTGGAGATTGTGGTAACTTGGGTTGTTAGAATTCCCTAGTGGGGGTCGGACCTATATGAATCATGTGGGTTAAGGGGTTATTAGACCACCCTAGTGGGGTTGGACCTATCACATTGTGTTAATTGGTTAAGTTGGGGCCGACCTAGTTAGTGCAAAAGACAAGTCGGTGTTGTGTATAAATAGAGGAGGTGTGTTCCTCATTTAACACACATTCACTCACTTGTGAGTGGCGCATAGGTAAGAGAGAGATCTGCTATGGAGGAGAAGGAGCTAAGTTTGGAATTACATCTTTTATATTTGCTGGTCATCTATATTGAGGAATATTTGTTGGGTTTTCTACCCCATGAGGGTTTCCCAGGATAAATCTGTGTCTCTTGTGTTTATGTTGTGCTTGTTGTTCCTTCAGTGATCCTGTATATGATATTGTTGTGAAATGGAATGTAATGTTGATATTTTTTGTCTTAGCATATTAAATCTAAACATTGTATCAGAGCTAGCCTAAAGGAAGGCAATGTATGGCACTTACGACACTTCTCTCACTTGTGACAATTTGCAAGTTAGGGTTTTGTATAGCAAAAACGAGTCATCGTTGCACTTTTGCAATAAATCCATTTTGGCTAAGGTTCAGGATCTGAAATATTTACAAGTCGTAGATAACATCCTGCGGTACCTTGTTTCCGAAGGACACCCTCATATTCATTTTACTTTGTGAAATATGATCAGTACAAGTTAGGGTTTCTGCCTCTTCCAGATGTCAGTCATAAACAGGTGACCTAGGAAAAAAGGTCATATCTCGGGATAGGAAGCTCCAAATTAAATTTCATAAAATGTGACAGGTAGGAAACAGACTATAATTTCACAGGTACGATTTTTAGAGGCCGAAGTTAAACCAGTGACATGTGGCACGCCGTACAAGTTCACTCTCCTGTTTTATCCCAGAAACAGGTCACATTGTGACACTTGGCATAACTCTCTCTTAGAGAATCCAATTAAGGTCAGACCTGTGGGGTTGGAAAGATGACAGGTCAGGATACCATAGGCTGAATTTTCAAACCCTTTGGATTCGTAATTTCAAAGATGAACTAGAAACAATCAGGTGCATATTTCTGTCAAAACAGAATTGGATTCTGAGAACCTCCATTCTTGGCTTATCACTGCTGCAGAAAATTAGGGTTTCGTAGAAAGTTGGAATTCTTGGAATATGAGTCCATGGATGGATGATCCTCATCAAAATAAAAAATTTAGAGACCAAGATCGAATTTTTTGGTTGGGCAGAAGGTCGGGCTTGATCAAACCCTAGTTCGGGATTTTGATCGAAAAGGTGGAAAATTAGGGCTTTTGCCAAAGTTGGAATTTTTGAAATCTAAGACCACGGCTGGAAGATCCTTAGAAAAATCGAAGTTTAGAGTAAACGATCAAACATTTTGGTTGGGAAAAAGACCGGGCTTTATCAAACTCTAGTTCGGGATCTTGTCCAGAAGATCCGGAAGTTTCAAAGTCAATTTTGAGGGGTCAAATTTTGGAGATTTGAAAATTGAAGTATACCAACTTGATCAGCTCAGCATGGCGCATCTTTCCATCCATTCATAAGTTTGAAATTCAAAATTTGAATTTTTAGGGTTTCTCTAACAAACCCTAATCCAGCTCCAGATCCAGGTATGACTTGAGGAGATACAGGTATGTGTTGAAATCTATTCATGATTAAGTTTATGATATGTGTCTTCATATTATTGAGGTTAGTACAATCTTAATTAATCTTAGAATTGTCTTATCACCCTAGTAAAAGTATGAATGCATGTGAATGATAGAAGACATTCATTGATTAGGGTTATATGATTGTACTAATGCACTTGTGGTGTTGTATGAGGATGATGTTGTCTGTTAACAAGATACAGGTACATCAACAAAGACAAATCAAGTTCTATGACCATGATGACATGAAGACAAAGACTCAGCCATAGTATTTGACCACATAGAACCTCTACTTACAAGGTATGTATGACTTTTTTCTACCATGCTTAACTTATGAGATATGCAGGTTCTAGCAAAAGGTCTCTAAATCATTGAAGAGAACAAAGAAGACATTGTTTGGGTATGTTAGAAATAACTAGCATTATAATCCAGGTATGTTCTTAGAATCCTACTTTGTGTGAGGTTCTTAGGTAAGCATACCGGTGTATGAAATGATCATGACCATACATACTTAAGATTGTTTAGAATCATAATGTTTTGATAGTATTGAAATTATGCTAATGAATGTATGATTATGTATGAGATCATGAGGATGACACTAGTTCACACTTGAGCATGCATAGTGGTCCAGGATGGATAAAATTTCAAAGACAAATAATGATGCTATCATAGAGGCCAAGCGGGAGACAACCACACAAACATAAAATATAAGTATTTGAGTTGTTCTTTGAATCTTTGAAAAGTTAATGATATTACTCGTAATAGTTGCATGCATATTTGTATTCCTAGAATATATCATGCATAATGTGAGCGTTCATATAGCATTGAACAGTATACTACTAATATGCATTTGATGGGTAAGTTGGACAAACATTCCATTGTTGTTTATCTAGAATGAAACCTCTTTGCTAAAATGCTGAGAGTTGTGCACGCTCTTGATAGCATGTTATGGTATAGATGGAAGGCATCTAGATAACCATTGTATGCATACAGGATATGGAAAAGTGTTGTGCCAAAGTATTGGTCAAGATAGTTTCATAACTATGTGAATCATATCTGTATGCATAATAGGCTATCATATCAACATGATTTGATGATTATGAAGTATTACTAATCATGTAATTAACTTTGATTTGTAGGAAAGATCATGAAGAATGATGAACACCGAACAAGTGATGGATGTTCAACAAAAAGACGTACAAATCAAACATACTATAGAAGGCTGATGGCTAGAAGATTCTCTTAGAAAGAAGAAGAGGATCATGACGAGATGTTTGCTCCAAGTGGCTAGATAAGACCATTCCCTTAATGGTGTAATTGAAGAAAGCTCTGTACGGGCACCCAGGATCGATAGTCATTTGATTATCTCAATGATCACCATGGGTGATGCAGATTTCAACCTTTGCTACAAGGTTGAGGATGGTGTCTATATACAGATAAAATTCTTCTCTTAGATGGATGCAAGAAGGAACTCACCATAGAGTTCGAATGATCTTGAGGCTCATATCAATAGACCCATCTGACGGGAGATGGCACGGATAGATATGCAGAAGATCACTCAATGTAGAGTGTGAATAATGTTGAGTTACATAGGGAGAATTGATAGATTCTTGACAAGCTTGGGCTTTACCAAAAGTAAATTTGATCCGTTATGGATGATGAAACTGTCATACTATAATTGTATGTGGATGATCTCTTTCTGACAAGGAATGAGAAACAGATCACGGAAAGCAAGAAGAATCTAGCTATGGAATTTGAGATTGATGCATTACTTCCTAGGTCTGGAAGTATGGCAAGGACCAAAAGGAATCTCTCTCAACAAGGGAAAGTATGATGTGGAAATCCAGAGAAAGATTTGACATGTTGGAATGGAAAGCCAAGGCCACTCCCATGGATTCCAACTTGAAGTTGTTAGATGATGACTCATCAGAGTTAGTGGATGTGACTCTGTACAGATAGATTATTGGGTCATTGATGTATCTGACGAATGCTAGGCTAGATATATGCTTTGTTGTGAACACCTGGATCCTATATCTAGTGGAACCTAGGTGTGTTCACCTGATAGCTGCAAAGCATGTGATGAGGTACCTAAAGGGTACGATAGACTTTGGTCTATGTTATCTTGGAGATCATGAATTCAGATTTTATGGCTACACAGATGTTAATTGGGTAGGAAGTGTATCAGACAGGAAGAGCACATCGAGAGGATGTTATTGTCTGGGATCTGCCATGATCTCGTGGTTTAGTAGGAAGCAGTCTAGTGTGGCTATCAACACAGCTGAAGAGGAATATAGATAATTACTTTCTCTGCTAGTTGTGAAGCGATATGGCTTCGAAAGTTGTTATAAGGATTGTTTGACTTGGAGATGGACCCTACTGTGATCTTGTGTGACAACCAGAGTTGTATCAAGATGAATAAGAACTTAGTGTTCCATGGTAAGTCAAAACACATAGAGATCCGATATTTCTATATACAGGATATGGTGCAGAAAGGAGCTATCAAGCTCGGATATGTAAGCATTGACAAACAAGTTGCTGATATATTGACCAAACCTCTGTCTGGAGTAAGGTTTGAGTATTTCGGAGACAATCTTGGTGTAGTTTAGAAGGATCCTCCTCGAAAGGGGGAGTGAACTATGAGAAAATTACTCATTGTGAACAAGCTTGGTGTAGTTTAGAACTATGAGAAAATTACTCATTGTTAACTGTGTACTTAATTCACTAATCAAAACGAGGCTATAATAAACCTACAACCAAAAAATGCATATAAAACCAACCAAATACTTAATTCAAACCAGAGAGAGGGGAGCCATTTCAAGCCTAAGAGATGTAATAATGATGGGAATTGGGTGCCTAAGAAAAAATAATACTTAGCTCAGAAAGCATTAAAAAAATCCTCCATACCAAGCAAGTTAGCAAAGCTAGCATCATAGGGGTTGGGGCATCAAATTGTGTTGTTCAAAATTTGTCATGACAACATACATATATAGGATGGAGGGGGAATGGAATCAAGCCTAAGTGAATTGGAGCCTTGCAACTCGATGCATGTTTTAGTCTCAACAATCTGCCTTTTAAAATTGAACCAAAACACCAAAGGCAGTTTGTTAATGGTTCGATTTGAGAAAATTCTAAATGTGAGTAATTAAGTGCCTAAAAAGATCTGGACCTATCTATGGAAACTTTTTCCAAGTGCTTCCTATTTCCTCTAGTTTCCTACACAAACCATCTAAAAGTTTTCGATACTTTTGGACCCTTTCCATACTCAATTCTGAAAACTTCATTCCCATTTTCAATACTTGGGGACACAACTTACAACACAAATATTTTGCGTTTGTTTGTTTGTTTGTAGCCCCTTTTTTCTTCAAATTTTTGTGCTCCTCTGATTTAAGTACTTATTTTTTTGTGAGATACTTCTTATATTCAGAAGGCCATAGTTACAATCATACCCACAGAGGGTTTTGAACCCGGGTCTTCACGTTAATACAAGCTTTATCACCTTGTTGCTTGCGAATAGACGACATTCTCATGGGGAAATCCAAGTATTTAATTTAAGGTAGCAAACCAACAAAAATAAATATCAATGAATTTCTATTTGCATTTGCATATGCCATAAATGCGTTATCCACTTCTTCCTTATTATTTAAATTAAATCTTTAGACTGCTTACCTCTACATATTTTTTCCCCATTGTGTTTTTCCCCGTGCAATGGACTAGAGTTTTCTAGAGCAAAAACAATTGTAGAATTGCCCACATTTGGTGTTTTTTTGCTTCGCAATGGCTACTTGGGGAAGTAATTGTTTGTGATAGTAGATCTTCTTCTTTCCATATATTTTGTCAATAATTCCTTGTACTTTTAGTGGCTTGACAAAAATTTGGTTTGAATTTTGAGTACGATATCGTGGGGCTGTAAGCTAGAAATAGGAAAAGTTCAGTTTGCTTTTGATCAATCCACAGGCTCACCAAAGTTGGAGGGTTCAAGGAGGGTTCAGATCTGGACTGGCAATGCTTGTGGTCACACTTGGTATTTTGACAAACACTTTTCCCACTTTACTAGATTTTCCTGCAGGTGCTTAAATCCAAATTTGATATGTTCTTTGCTTGATTTGGAGAGTTGTTAATGGTCATAAGGATCTCACATAAGGTTGGTGGAATATTAAGAGGGTTTGCAAGCCTCATGTCTAGGTCCTTGTCTCCAAAGCATTAGAAGGCCATGCATTAACATAGCATGAAAGTTATGTGATTTGTCATATGTTGTGGTAGAAATCAATAATGAGTGAATGGGGAACCTTTAAGAATCTCGTAACTCATAGTTATTTCTAACAAAAATACCCTTTAACCTTTAAATTAATCACTTTACTCTTAACCAACATCCCAATGATTCTAGTGAGGCATCATTTTCCTAGTTCTAAATTTGTATGCCCAATCTATAAAGGGTGCAAGTTGCATAACTCCTAGATGGATACAATACATTGCCATGCATTTATGATCAAATACTATTTTGAATCATGGTCCCAAGGAAAAAACTAGACCTAAATATGATGTATGGATTTACAACACCTTTCCAATAGTATATCATATGTGTAGTTTTGACCCCACATTGTTGAGAACGTGCTTTTCAAGTTCATGGCTCTTTTTGAGGTAGTAGTTTGGTGATAGAGGTTTAGGGTTCAAAAATTGTTGTTGAAAAGCTCTAAATTAGAAAATTAGGAATTTCATGTTGTATCTAACTCCAACACCTTTTTTATGATACCTCATTGGCCCCATTCCAAAATTGTATGACCTAGTTATAGCCATCTGAAATATCTATATGCATTACCAAGGAAAGAAACTTGCATGATTGCGTTTCAAGTGTTGAAACCATGCTTGCTAGAAACCATGAGCCATGAATGATGTTTTCAGTATTGAAAATTCAATTACAACACGTCGTATCATTTCATTGATTGTAGGTACCACCAAATAGGTACTTGTCAGATCTATCTTCATCAAGTGATGAAGATAGACTAGAAGAGGTTGAAAGCGAGACATCTAATACAAGATATAACAGGTCAAGATCAACTAGAGGTGATAAGGTAAGGAGAAAATTTCGTAGATGCATGGAAATTTTTGTTTCTGAAGGAGGATGATGTGGTTATAATAACAAGTGCATAGGTGACATTGAGTTTCCCTTGAGGTATAGACATCTTGTCAAACGATGGCTACCCAAGGAGCTACCCCAAGTGGACACGGATTTCTTCCTCAATGGGAGGACTTATCGCATTACTCCATCCTCTTTACATGCACTGGGGCTATTTTCGATGGATGGCATAAAGGTGTCATATGGCACTAAAACTGAATTGATGGAGTATGTCGGTCCATGCTACAAATACAATGACTGGTTGTTGTTGGTCTGATATATGCAAAGTATGCGGACATATGGAGTGGCAGCAAATTATTGTCAACTACTGGAAAACAGTTTGAATAAAGGAGCAACTATGTATATTGATGGAAGGCCAAAATCTTCAAGAAATATCACATGGTTTATAAATAGCACACAAACAGGGTTAACACATAAGCTACCCAATTGCCTATTTGAGGGACATGAAGGAAATCATGTATTCGTATGTGCAACAAAATCAATAGATATAGGTGAAGAGTTGTTGATCGATAACGGTTTGAATCGAACAGATGCGGGGGTTGCTATTATGGGGATAAGTTTCGTATACAACATTTAACTCAACCTTTGATTGATGACTTGTTATTTTTCTCTTGCATCAAGTTTATTTATGTCATGCTTTTTATAATATAGACATTGTTAATTATATGTCATGCTTTTCATTAATCATGTTTAAGAAACATTGTTATATATGTCATTTTCATTTTTAATATGTCTTAATTCTTATATTGTGACAAGGTGATCATGGCCATATGCCACAAGCTGGACATGGAAAGTCACCAATGGTGATGGATGAGGTAAATGTTAGTTTAATAGTACCTAATAGCATCAATGTAATAGTAACCACAATTCATGATTATATTACATCTGTTAACATTTGACATTTTGTTTTTATATTGAGCTCAATATTTCAATATGATATCATTCTTATTGTATTGTGGTAGGGAGTCGGTACTATGAGCACACCTAGAGCTTCTGGATAAGTAAAGTTGACTCTCATAGTAACAATAAAGTTTTTTTATATTAATCAAGTTTATTATACATGGTTCAATTTTTAGTTATATATATTAATATGTATTGCTTATTGTATTGTGGTAGGGTGACCGTGGGAAGGCACCAATGTTGTCGCATCAGGTAAATGATAGCGTAATAGTACCTAAACATGAGTATAGAACTTTTTTTTGTTATTATATGCATTATATATTTTTTACGTGATTTTTTTATTGACGTTCGTAAAGCACACCACGTCAAGGTGATGATGTGGTCAATGAAGTAGAGATACATTATTCAACCAACCCAATGGTTACTGTGAAAATGGCTTTGAATAAGTGCAATGGCGACCTTCTTGAACTGATTTTAATTGATCTAATGACTGAAGAAATACAAGCTCAAATTGATGAATTGAGAAGAAAGATAAAAAAATACGGCGTAAGGGGCATCTTTGAATGTTTTTACGAACTACATATATTCATTTATGTTATTTTAGTTTTCTTTTTTTGATATGTTCTAATCAATTGAAGTTGTATTCCTTAGATTGTTTTGGAGCCAACACCCGTGTGTCAAGAATAGACTGCAAAGGGCGGTATAGTTAGTAGCGATGCTTCAACACTTCATAAATATACCGTACCAATGAGGCTATTTTCCACTCCTACAAAACAGGGCACTTTAGATTCCACGCCCTCAACGGATGTTGGAGGTGAAGATGGCCCTTCAAACACCACTACTCGACATGATGATAGAGAGGACGGTGGCATCGATTGTGATAGTTGCTATCCTGGCTCAATGCGTGTGGTTAGAAAGAGATTATTTCCCGTTAGCGTTTTGGTGGACGATGAGTGTATTCCAATCAAGATATCGAATATTGCAAGTATTATTTAATTTATTATGTGTTTTTTATTCATGTAATTCAAAGCCACATAACTCGACCTAGTTTTAATTAATGATCATATGTTTTTTGCAGGAAATAATGTCTTTTATAAGAACCTGCATGAAAATGCGTTAGATATTTTTGGGCCCACCATTCGTACACAGTGGAGTGCCCAAAATGACAAATTGAAAGATGATTTGATGAACCACATGGTCAGATTGTTTGGTGAAACCTTCAATAAAAAATGTGTCACCGTAGCAGCTGGGTTAAATTTGAAATATGTCAGGGCAGATTATAGGGAGAATATGCAAATTAACCACAAGTATGAGTGTCCTCTGATGGTTCCAAAGAAGGAGTGGAAGGTTCTCATCGAGGATGCAAAGGAGAAGGCATTGAGAAAACAAGGAAAGACTAAGCCAATCGGTTTAAGAAGGTATGGCACATATCATATTTTTTTTAAACTTTTAAATATATTTAAGTTGCAATATCTAGCATATTTGCAACCTTTCATAGGCTCCCCGACACATCTAAAGCAACTAAGGCAAGAATGGAAAAACATGGGCAACACAAACTGGGCCAGGGTGGATATCAGAAGCTAAGGGCACGAATTGTAAGAATCATTTGATCATTATCTGTACCCAACAATTAATTGATTTTTCTAACTATAGCGAACAATTAATTGATTTATCACAAGCACTTTACATGGTGTTATGCATTGCAAGGAAATGCTTTTCTTGAGGCAGCCACTGATGAAGACTTGAAGCTCGGCTTCAAGTACGATTTTCAGCATGTGCTGGAACATCAAAAAAGCTTGGGGCAAACCCCAGTTTCCCCATTGATTCACACTAAGGTAAATAAAATCAATAAGGACATCATTATAATGAACTTGCGTAATCTATCCATGAATGATTACATCGAAAAATGATGTCTTTTCTTGTTTTTAGGGTGAAACCTACAAAAGCACAGAGGGAAGCGGTATCAAACCGGTACCACGCAATGGTGGTGAGTTGCCTGGCCATTTAGGTATGTATGCTATAAAAAAATGTATTCAATATGATTTAAAATACATAATTGATGATGTTTACTAATTAATATTTTTCTATGAATGGCATAGCATGTACCTTCTCATGCTCAATCGGGAGAGGAACAAATGGCAGAGCCAATGAACACTCCAATTGATTTAGCTAGTCAGCGAGTAGGTAAATATCATTGTAATGAAATTGAAAATAATGAAAAATGTATATCAATAATAACTTTGCACTTATATCTATATAAATGTCTTGGTTTTTGCATATGATGCCCCTGTCCATCCACCTCCACCCCCTCATAATCGACGTACTCGAAGTATGGTGCGGGAGTGCTTATCCACACAATCAATGGAAAAAGAGGGCACAACAACTACAACGGGGCAAGACACTGAAGATGAAGTCCTCCTCTTACAATTTATGAGAAAAAAACAAAAACATAAAAAAATGTAGTTGTAAACAATTAAGATTGGTATTTGGCTGAGTGAATCCATGAACTCTTTTCAGTTTTGTAACAAGTTTATTGATCTAGTCGTTTCATGGTGATATTTTGGAATTGAGGTTTCACATCTGTATGTTATTGCTCAGATCATATGTCTGAATATGTGTGACCTATTTAGATGACTATGGTTATCCTCAAGGGACTGGCCACCCCTTCCTGAGTTAACCTGAGGAATATGAGATGACCATATCATTTATGATTGGTTTACTACTATTACTGCTTTTGCTTTCAGTACTTTAATTATTTATGTAGCTCTATGTTTGATAGTACTGTGCTGATTAGAACAATTAATATAACTATGTTTATGCTTTTTGAAATTTATATGCGAAATGTTTATTCACTTTGTTGCATAGCTTATTATTGAATATGTGTGACATCTTCCGAGGAATATGGTTATCGTCAAGGGACTGGCCACCCCTTGTTGATTTAACCTGAGGAAGATGAGATGACCACATGACCTTCCTTATCTTGGGATGATGATTATGAGCTTCCTCTCATTTCATGAGACACATGAGACATATGACCACATACAGTTGAGAAGGTCGGGTAACCTACCTTTGACTTGATGTGCATGAGCCTAGTATGATGTCGTGTTGCCTTATTATGATACGTTGACTTGCATGTTTACTTGTATGTGATGTTTAGCCTTGCATGTTTACTTGACATATGTGTTTACTTGACTTGCATGTTCAGCCTTGCATGTTTACTTGTATGTGATGTTTAGCCTTGCATGTTTACTTAGCCTTGCATGTTTAGCCTTGCATGTTTACTTGACATGCATGTTTTCTTGACTTGCATGTTTACTTGTATGTGATGTTTAGCCTTTCATGTTTACTTAGCCTTGCATGTTTAGCCTTGCATGGTTCATGACGCTTGGTTCATGATGGGAAGCCGTCACTATAGCCACGCACTTTTGGTGCTATAGACACAAACTTTCGGTGCTATAGCCATGAAGTTTTGTTGCTAGAGCGACGAAGCTAGCTTGACTTGTTTTTTTTAAATATGAAAGTCGTCGCTATAGCCACGAACTTTTAGTGCTATAGCCACGAACTTTCAGTGCTATAGCCACGAACTTTCGTGGCTAGAGAGATGGAGATCGCTTCACTTAATTCTTTTAAATATGAACATCCGTCGCTATAGCCACGAGCTTTCAGTGCTATAGCCACGAACGTCTGTCTCTCTAGCAACAAACGTTCGGTGCTATAGCCACGAACTTTCTTGGCTAAAGAGATGGAGATCACTTCACTTGATTCTTTTAAATATGAACATCCGTCACTATAGCCACGTGCTTTCATTGCTATAGCCACGAACGTCTGTCTCTCTAGCCACGAAATTTTGGTTCTATAGGCATGAACTTTCGTTGCTAGAGAGACGGAGATCGCTCCACTTGCTTCTTTTAAATATGAACATCTGTCTCTATAGCAACGAACTTTCGGTGTGATAGCAACGAACGTTCGTTGCTATAGCGATGGATTGTGGTTTTTTAAATATAACAGAGTCAATTCCATTTCTATCTCTATAGCGACAAACATTTCAAGATAAAAGAGATCAATCCAAGCTCCAAAACAAAAGGCACTGTTAGTAAATCTGGCTTTTAGGACAAAGCTTTCCTTAAAGGGGAAGGCAATCTAACAAATATAAAATGTAAATCTAATAATAATAATAAATAATAATTAGTACTAGGTTAAGGGGCGTGTCTCCTCATATATGGCTTCCCACACCTTATATAATGGCAGCCACCAATTGTAATATTTATCATCTATCAATTAATTATAATACTATTCATATATATGTATTCTCAACATGGAAGTCATATTCGCTTCATAACTTCACAACCGGACATGGTTGTAGCACATCCTCAATCATAAGCCAATGCTAGAATCTTCCTTTAGGTACCTATGTTTAGGTATCTTTTACTAATCATGTCGAAGTCCCTAAGGCCACAAGACCTAGATACATAGTGCCATGGATGCCCCTGCCAAGTCATGTGTGGTTGTTTGAGACATTTTTCACGGATTTGGAATCCTCAATGATTTCTTTAGGGATAAAATCATGCTCTTCCTCCCTAGAACTTCATTCCCAACACCTCGAGACATGTACATACTCCTCAAAACACCCTAATTTCACTGACATCCTCAATCATAGGCCAATGACCCTCAAAATATTCCTTTAGGGATTGAGCTTCGTGCCTCCTCCCATGAACATGACCAATCCCTCAAGTACCCAAGACTTGGATATATAGTGCCATGGATACCCTTTTAAAGTCAGACATGATGCTTTAAGGCCCTGGAACATGTAGATACTACTCAAACCCACATATTGGAAATGACATAATCAATCATAGGCCAATGATACCCTCAAGAAACCATGTGTTTTTAGTGGAGGAAATATTCTTAGCCTTATTTCTCCTATCATCAATGGGTATGCTAAGGGGGGGTTTATCATTATCCTCTCATACGCGTTAATGTTAGTGTGGATCCCAAGCCCATAAATCCATTCAAAACAAATCTCCAATGGATTGAGGATTCTATATCTCAGTTATATTTATTCTATCAAGGTAGTTTGGATTCCATATAGTGAACAATCATCTAATTCTGTGTTTTCTCAACTCTTCCTAAAATATTTGAAGAGGGATGAGAAGGCCAAAAAATACTTGTGATGAGAGACTCTTCACTAATATTGAGAACAAGTTGCCAAATTTTTATTCCTGGGATGGTTTTGAGTTTATCTTAGATCAATCAAGAAGATATAATTTTATCTATGAGGAGAATTTAAATAATCTCAACTTAAATTGGATGATTTCTAGCTTATCTTTGTGTTATAATCATATGAAATTCTTAGAGTTGGGTTCCTCCCTCAACCATGTGTAGAGCCTTAAGACTCATACCTATTGTTGATAACCTTATGATGGCATTGATATCCCCACATAGCGATCATGGATGCTATTGATAGGCCATGTGTGGTGGTTTGAACCACCATTCATGGGCTTGCATTCCTAGAAGCTTCTTTTACATATTTCCACGTACATATTGTTGAAAATCATCCAAGGCTCCCAAGTCCCCGAGATTTTCATACATAGTGCCATGGATAACCATACAAAGTCATGCATGGTGCTTCAAGCCATTATCCATGTCTTTGGATGCCTATATGGTTTGTTTAGGTCCAAAAAGATGTTGTTCTTACCAAGAAAGTCATTCTTAGGCCCTAGGACATGAAGATATTTCTCAAATGATACCCTCAATAATTTATTGATGGCTAAAGGAATGGTCTTATTCCCTAGAATATAATTCTCGGGGCCCTGAGACACGTACATACTACTAAAAAAACCCTAATAGGATGAGCATTCTCAATCATAATCTAATCGTACTCTCAGGAGTCCATGTGTGGTTAGTGAAGGGAACCTTCTTATGCCTTGATGGATAGGAGATTCCTTTAGTGCACATGATGTATATCTTCTCCCATGATCATTTCCAAGCCTCCAAATCCCCAAGACATGGACACCTAGTGCCATAGATACCCTTGTGAAGTCATGCATTATACATTAAGGCATTGTTCATGGCTCTAGATGATTCAATGGTTTCTTTAGGGATAAAGAGCACCATGGATAACCTTGCAAACTCATGCATGATGCTTTTAAACATTGTTCATGACTTAAAATGCCTCAATGGTTTTTTTACGTCCAAATGCATGATCCTCTTCCCTAGAGATACATTCTCAAGCCTCTGAGACAAGTAGATATTGCTCATAATGATGTAATGGAAATAATATCCTCAATCATACATTAATGATACCTTCAAGAGGCCATGTGTGGTTGGTCGGTGTAATTTTCTTAATCTTTGATGGGAAGAATATTCCTTTAGGGCCAAAGGTTCAATTCTTCTCCCCCAATCATGTCTAAGGCCCAAATACATCGATATATAGTGCCATGAATATCCCTATGAGGTCATGTATGGTGCTTCAAGGAATTGTTAATGTCTCTTGATGCCTCAATGGTCTCTTTGGGACCAAACACATGGTCTTATTCCCTTGAATAGCATTCCTAAGTCTATGATACACATAGATATTACTCAAAACCACCTAATGGCATTGACATCCCCAATTTTTAGGCTAATGATACCCTTATAAGGCTATTATTGGTTGGTGGAGGAAACCTTCATTTTTTTATTGCTAGGATGTATGTGACTTATGGCACTAGCATGTGGTCTAAGAAACCATGACCCAAGGGCATCTAAGCTGTCAAAACAACGTAGGGATTGTACCCAATCTGGGCCACACCAACACTTAGCATAGCTTGATTTTTAGGTGTCTCCTCCCACTATCGTGGAGTTTCAAACCTTGGGACACCTAAAAAATAGAACCCTTAGAATCCAATAACACTAGTAGTACATGAATTGTTGGAGGAAAATTTATTATCCCTAGATGGATAAAATATTCCTTTAAGGCCCAAGGTTTAGTTCTCCTCCCTTGACAATGTCCAAGGCACCAAGTCCCCAAGACTTAAATGATAGCACCGTGGATACCCTTCTGATATTATGTGTGGTTATTTGAGGCATTATTTATGGCTCTAAATGCCTCAAGGGTTCCTTTAGGATGAAAGACATTGTCATCTTCCGTAGAATATAAACCCAGGGCCTTTATACACATACATACTACTCAAAACCACCTAATGGTATTAACATCCTCAACCATAGGCCAATGTTACCCTTAGGAGGTCGCGTGTTGTTAGTGGAGGAAACCTTCTTAGCCATGGATAGCTAGAATATTCCTTTAAGGACCAAGGCATAAGTCTCCTCCACTGACCATGTTGAAGGCCCAAAGGACACAAGAGCTAGATCCATAGTAGCATGGATTCCCATAAGAAGTCATGTGTGGTGCTTCAAGGCATTGTTCATGGATTTCAATGTCTCAACAATTTTTTGAGGGATAAAGAAATGGTAAGCTTCCCTAAAATATCATTCCCAAGGCCGTGAGACATGTAGATACTACTCAAAACCACCTAATGACATCAACATTCTCAATCATAGGCTAATTGTACTCTCAAGATTCCATATGTGGTTGGTGGACGAAACCTTCTATTTATGGATAGAATATTCCTTCAAGGACTAAGATTCAAGTCTTCTCCTTCAAGGAATTGTTCACAAATTTGGATGAATAAATGGTTTCTTTAAGGTCAAAGACATGGTATTCTTCCCTCGAATGTTATTCCCAAGTCCCTGGGACACCTACATAATCATCATTCCTTGCTTTTATGACTCCATTTATGGCCTCAAGACCCATCCCGTTATTGAAGAAATCTCGATTGTGCCCATGTCCAACTTTTCTGCCAAAGATCCAATTTAAAGTGTGTATGCTATGGTTCATGGTCTTGATAATTTCCCATTACCTTAATAATCTTATTTTAGTGTATAATTCCCTTAATTTCTTCCCAAACCTTGGTCTGAAACCCATCCCTAGTGCACAAAACTGAATATTTCCATACATATCCAACTTTAAGTGTAATGATATCCTATACAATGCATGATCTTGTTGATGTATATGTAACTTCGGAATGTATTTCACATATATGTATATTGTATTCCTATAGAGATGGTATTATTCCTCTATAAGGAAGTGTCATCATTTATATTGTAAGTGTCGTAACTTATACTTGATGGGTTATTAGACCACCTTGTTTGGGGTCGGCCCTGTATAAGTCATGTGGGTCAAAGGGTTATTAGACCACCCTATTGGGGGTCGGCCCACTCAGCATTATGTTATGTTGTTAAGTTCGAGCCGACATGAGTTAGGTAAAAAGGCAAGTCAAGTTAAGTATAAATAGAGTGCGGGAGGCACTCTATTTGTTCACTCACTTCTCACACATGCTCTCAAGGAGGAGAGGCGCATTTATGGAGGAGGAGGATTGCTGCTAGGTTATGGCTATCTCTCTTGGTTGGTTGTATCATTGCTCTATCTATCTCTGAGGAAGTTATTGGGGTTTTTCACCTTTATGGTTTTCCCCAAGTAAATCTTTGTGTCTCTTGTGTGCTTGCATTATTGTCTCCATGATTGATATGCTGTAGATATGCTGTACATGTTGTTCTCTCAGTTAAGATCCTAGATCATATTGAAGTAAATTCAGAAAATTTAACATGGTATCAGAGCTAGCCTGAAAGAAGGCATGATATGGCATGTATGACACTTGTTGCACTTACGATGCTAGGGCTTGATATAGCAAAAACCAGTCATCGTAGAACTTTCGCTATAAATCCGTTTTGGCGAAGTTTTCGGATCTGAAATTGTTACAGGCCGAAGCTAAGATCTCCAGGTATCTTGTGTCTAAAGGAAAACCTCTAATTCGTTGTACTTTGTGATTTATGATCTGTACAATATAGGATTTCTGCCTCTTCCAGATCTGAGTCAAAATCAGGTGACCTTGGGAAAAAGGTCATATCTTGGGATAGGAAGCTCCAAATGAAATTTCGTAAAAAGTGACAGGTAGTACACAGTCTGTACTATCTCAGAAAACTTTTTCAGAGGCCGAAGTTGAACCAGTGACACGTGGCACACCGTACAAGTTCGCTCCCCTGTATTATCCCATAAACAGGTCACGTTGCGACATTTGGAAAAACTCTCTCTCAGAGAGTCCAATTGAGGTCAGACCTGTCAGGATGGAAAGGGAACAGGCCGAGCTATCTCAAAAAACGTTTTCAGAGGCCGAAGTTAAAACAGTGACACGTGGCATGCTGTACAAGTTCGCTCTCCTGTTTTATCCCAAAACATGTCACGTTGCGACATTTGGCATAACTCTCTCTCAGAGAATCCAATTGAGGTCAGACCTGTCAGGATGGAAAGATAACAGGTCAGGATATCTTAGGAAACTTTTTTTTAGACCCTGTGGATCAAAAATTTCGGAGTTACACCAGAAACAATCAGGTACATATTTCTGTCAAAACAGAATTATTTTTTGGTACCTTCATTCATGGCTTCCGGAATTTAGGGCTTTGATGAAAGTTGGAATTTTTGTAATCGGAGACCACGGCTCGATGCTACTCATCGAAATAGAAATTTAAGGACCAAGATCAGAATTTTTGGCTGGGTAGAAGGCCGGGTTTGATCAGACCCTAGTTCGGGACTTTGATCAGAAAATGGAAAATTAGGGCTTCTGTAAAAATGGGAATTTTTGAAATCTGTGACCACGGCTAGAAGCTCCTCAGAAAAATAGAAGCCTAGAGCTTTGGATAAAACATTTTGATTGGGTAGAAGAGTGGGCTTCATCAAACCCCATTTCAGGGTCATGTCCAGTGAATCCGGAAGTTTCAAAGGCAAAATTGAGAAGTGAAACTTTGCAGTTTTCAAATTCTGAATATACCAGTTTAATCAGTTCATCAAGGCGCATATTCCTATCCTATCGGAAGGTTGAAATTCAAAGTTTGAATTTTTTGGGGTTTCTCTGACAAACCCATATCCAGCTCAAGGTCCAGTTCTTGCAAATCAAGTGGATTGGGTTAATCCTAGAAGAAGATGGATTGATCGCCTGCATAAGTGAAGAAGTTCATGTCTCAGAGGGAGATGAGGATAAGGCCTTACATAAGAAGATTACAAGCGATCTCGACAGGTATGACTCATCGAGGTATGTTTCAATATTTGTCCATGATTAAGTTTACGGTATGTTTGTCTTCATGTTATCACGGTTAGTACAATCTTGATTTTAGACTTATCATATCACCTTAATAAAATTATGAATGCATGATAGAAGTCATTCATTAGGAGTATGAAACTTATGTTTGTACTAACACATTGTGATGTTGTATGAGTTTTATGTTGTCTACTAACATGAAAGGTACACCAAGAAAGACAAATCATGTTCTGGTCCAAGAACATATGATCATGATAACATGAGGACAAAGATTCATCCATTGCCATGGATCTCATAGAAGATCCATTCTCGAGGTATGTATAACTTGGTTTTATAATGGTTAACTTATGAGACATGCAGGTTACTAGCACAAGTCACTAAAGAGAACCAGAAGACATTATGCGGGTATGTTAGACATAAATAGCTAGCATGCTAATCCATGTATGTTTTTCCTATATCAAGCTAGAATCCTACCTTGTGTTAGGATCTTATACTGTTGTTGATAATGATTATTCATGAAGTCATAGGTTTGAATAATCATGGTTGGATGTATTTTTTGTTCTTACCATAATTGATGATATGACTAACCAGAAGAATCATGATGGTATAGGTTTGAATAATCACAGGTTTTATGCATTTTATATCTCTTATCTTGATTGATGATTCAACTAACCTGAAGAGTCATAGGTTTGAGTAATTACAGGTTTATACATGTTATGATTTGACTAACCATAAGATCCTACATAAACCTTGAATGCTAATGCTTATTATTTCTGTTTGAAATGATCATGACTATACATGCTTGAGATTATTGTGTTTTAATAGTATACTAATGAATGTATGATTTTATATGAGGTCACAAAGATAGCACATTCATGATACTAATAAGCATGCATAGGGACTAAGGATAAATATGTAAGTTCAAGGACAGGTAATCCAGGAAGCAAAGATCAAGAGGGAGCACACTCCAGTTGTTCCTACAAAGAAAGCAAAGGAGCACACTTCAGTAGCTTCTGCAAGGATGCAGATATTCAGAGGGAGTTGAACATCTTCCTACATTCCACAACAGAAAGGTGTAGAAGAAGCTACTTCATATTATGACTCCAGTATCTCCCGCAAAGAAGCAAAGACTCAGAGGGAGTCCACCCAACGAACAAACAAAGATAAGTATTTTAATTATCATTTCTTACATATTTGTTTGTTTAAATAAAATTGTTCAATGATGTATATGCTCATGGTCTTAGACTTAGGTTGTGTATTGTGCATATTAGAATGATTGCATTAATGAACAGTATACTACTAATATGCATGTGTTGGGTAAGTAGCCTATGGCACTGTACAACATTCCATTGCTACTTATCTAGAATGAAACCTCTTTGCTGACATGTTGGGAGTTGTGCACACTCTTAACAATGTTCTGGTAGAGATTGGAAGGCATCTAGAAAGTTACGGAATATGGATAAATGTTGTATTGAAGCATTGGCTAAGATAATTGCATGACTGTATGGCATATTTCTTTATGTGTAAGAATTTGTTCTGAAAACTATGAGATTTTTTCTAATCATGCAATTTAACTTGTTGTGTAGGAAAGATCGTATGCCATCTCCTACAAAAGAAGAACTACAACATTTGTTCCAGCAACAAAGATATCTATTGAAGATATTGAAGATATTGAAGTTCCCAGGATCTGGGATGAAGAAATGAAATGCCATGATCCGTCGATCATGAAGAATGATGTTTGGGATGTAATCCCAAGACATGAAGGGAAGTTTGCTATGACTTCCAAATGGAACTATCAGATCAAGCATGTTGCAGATGGCAGCATTGAGAAATATAAAAGTGATGAAATAGAAGATACACCAGATGGATTCAAGACAGCTTCCTTGAATGGTGTAGTTGAAGAAGAAGTGTATGTGAAGCAGCCATTTGGTTCTGAGACACATGATAGGAAATCATATGTGTGCAGAACTTGGTATGGTAGGATAGACAGCTTTCTATCCAGTTTAGGCGTTACCAAGAGTAAAGCAGATTCCAACCTTTTCTACAAGGTTGAAGAAGGCAATCCAGTGATACTACTTTTGTATGTAGATAACATGTTTGTTACAGGTAAAGATAGATTGATTGCCGACACGCAGCGGAAGCTTTCTTCCAAGTTCGAGATGAAGAACTTGGGGATGATGCACTATTTGTTTTTGGCATGGAGGTGTGGCAGAGTGCATATGGAATCTTCCTTGGACAAGGGAAGTATGTAGTAGAGATCCTGAAGAGGTTCGGGATGATGGACTGCAAGGATATGGCCACACCTATGGCATCGAATCTAAAGCTTCTATGTGATGCTTCATCTGAGGCGGTTGATGTCTCTTTGTATCGTCAGATGATTGGGTCCTTGATGTACCTGACGAACACGAGACCAGACATTTGCTTTGCTGTGAACACATTGAGCCAGTTCCTGACGGATCCGAGAAGTGTTCACCTGGTTGCTGTAAAGCATGTTCTGAGGTACCTGAACGGTACAGTGAATTATGGGCTCAGGTATGAGGCGAATCAAAAGTTTAACCTGCAGGGTTATGTTGATTCAGATTGGGCTGGTAGTGCTACAGATAGGAAGAGTACATCTGAGTGTTGCTTCAGTATGGGATCAGGTGTGATATCTTGGTTTAGCAGGAAGCAGTCCTGCGTAGCACTGAGTACAGCTGAGGCAGAGTATGTTGCAGCCTGTTCAGCTAGTTGTGAGGCAGTATGGCTACGGAAGCTACTGTCTGAGTTATTTGATCTCCCGTTGGAGGCTACTGGTATCTTCTGTGATAACCAGAGTTGTGTGAAGCTGTCCGAGAACCCAGTGTTTCATGACAGGTCGAAACACATAGAGATCAAATATCACTATATCAGGGATATGGTGCAGAGAGGAGCTGTGAAGCTCCTGTATGTTGCGACAGACGAGCAGATTGTAGATGTGCTGACGAAGCCACTAGCCAGGGTGAAGTTCGAATACTTCAGAGAGAGGCATGGCGTTCTTCAGATCGAGGACACTTCGAGGAAGAAGTGATGGACACATTTGCTGAAGCCATTCCAAGCATGTTGGAAGGAGGATCCTTCACATGGCTGTGGATGTAAGCGCTGGATGATGAGCATCAGGATGATGTTTTGGTTTCTGCTTGAATATGATCAGTTGGATAATTTTTATGTATGTATGTACGCATCATGTGGATGCTGGATATGATCAGTTGGATCATTTTATGTATGTATGTACGCATCATGTGGATGCTGGATATGATCAGTTGGATCATTTTCTATATGTATGCATCATGTTGGATGCTTGAACCATGTATCTGTATATGTATCAGGTGGATACATTGTATGATCAGGTGGATCATGTATGGTGATATGTATCATGTATTTGTATCAGGTGGATACATTGTATGATCAGGAGGATCATGTATGATGATATGTATCAGGTAGATACTTGGTATGCATCAGGTAGATGCATTGATGATCAGGTGGATCATGTATGATGACATGCAGCAGGATGTTGCAGTGATGATCAGGATGATCATGGATGACGAGCTTCAGGATGTTGCTCCAGATGACATGCAGCAGGATGTTGCAGTGATGATCATGATGATCATGGATGACGAGCTTCAGGATGTTGCTCCAGATGACATGCAGCAGGACGTTGCAGTGATGATGATCAGGATGATCATGGATACATCAGGATGATGTATGGTGAGTATCAGGTTGATACTCTATGGCCGTGGATCAGGTTGTGCAGATGAGCATGTAATCCGGTGCCCTGGGAGATTTGCAGATGGTCTTTCGAGGTTTTTCCTATGGCATGTAATTCGGTGCCCTGGGACATCTGGCAAATGCTCTTTCGAGGTTTTGCTCTGGGAGGACATGTAATTCGGTGCCCTGGGAGATCTGCAGATAGTCTTTCGAGGTTTTGCCTATGGCATGTAATTCGGTTCCCTGGGATATCTGGCAGATGCTCTTTCGAGGTTTTGTCCTATGGCATGTAATTCGGTGCCCTGGGAGATCTGTAGATAGTCTTTCGAGGTTTTTCCTATGGCATGTAATTCGGTTCCCTGGGATATCTGGCAGATGCTCTTGCGAGGTTTTGCCATGAACACATGTAATTCGTTGCCCTGGGATATCCTATAGGTAGAGCTGTGTGCTCGTAACAGCCTGGGATGCTCTTGCGAGGTTTTGTGGTGAGGTCACATGTAATTCGGTGCCCTGGGAGATCCTATAGGTAGAGCTGTGTGCTCGTAACAGCCTGGGATGCTCTTTCGAGGTTTTGTGACGCACGTAAAAGTCCCGAGGATTCCACAGTATGGCCAGTGACGATGAAGACCTACAGGTGGTGGGCCTACATCCAGTATAAAAAAGGACTGGCTCTGTAGAACTTCCTATGACGAGTAGATTCAGAGATTGATTGAGATAGCAGCAGCAGTGACGATGATGATGACTCTATGACGATTATCCAGTGACGATGATCCAGATAAGATGACTTGTGCTAGAAGAACTGTGCTGAGAAATACCTTCCTAGTTAAGAGGGAGTGTTGATGTATATGTAACTTCGGAATGTATTTCACATATATGTATATTGTATTCCTATAGAGATGGTATTATTCCTCTATAAGGAAGTGTCGTCATTTATATTGTAAGTGTCGTAACTTATACTTGATGGGTTATTAGACCACCTTGTTTGGGGTCGGCCCTGTATAATTCATGTGGGTCAAAGGGTTATTAGACCACCCTATTGGGGGTCGGCCATGTGGGTCAAAGGGTTATTAGACCACCCTATTGGGGGTCGGCCCACTCAGCATTATGTTATGTGGTTAAGTTCGAGCCGACATGAGTTAGGTAAAAAAGGCAAGTCAAGTCAAGTATAAATAGAGTGCGGGAGGCACTCTATTTGTTCACTCACTTCTCACACATGCTCTCAAGGAGGAGAGGCGCATTTATGGAGGAGGAGGATTGCTGCTAGGTTATGGCTATCTCTCTTGGTTGGTTGTATCATTGCTCTATCTATCTCTGAGGAAGTTATTGGGGTTTTTCACCTTTATGGTTTTCCCCAAGTAAATCTTTGTGTCTCTTGTGTGCTTGCA
Organism: Larix kaempferi; assembly: GCA_027924585.1. Classification (NCBI taxonomy): domain Eukaryota; kingdom Viridiplantae; phylum Streptophyta; class Pinopsida; order Pinales; family Pinaceae; genus Larix; species Larix kaempferi. The sequence goes on from BSBM01000743.1 coordinate 4,728,820, forward strand.
TTATTGTCTCCATGATTGATATGCTGTAGATATGCTGTACATGTTGTTCTCTCAGTTAAGATCCTAGATCATATTGAAGTAAATTCAGAAAATTTAACAAATCTTCTATGTGATACTTTGAGTCATCACTCTTAGCACTAGATGCATAAAAAATTCCTTTAGGGAATACGTCATGTGATTTCCCTGATGATTATGTCTAAGGTTTTAGGACAAATACCTGGTATCACTTTTATCAACACTCACATGCCAAGGATAACATTGGGAGTTCATAGGTGTGTTTCAAAGATTCCACTATGGCCTAAGGCCCGTGTTTGTTCCTATAACATTATACAAAACCATAATAGCCATAATTAGTAGAAAAAATCTCATAATTGTGTCGGTGTCCTCACTTAGAGGTAGATAATACCCCCAGTAGGAAATTTGTAGTGGTTCAAGGTGTTGTTTTTTTGCCTTGGATGCCCACAATATTTTATTAGGCGCCAATGCATGGGTTTCCTCCCTCAAACATGTCAAGGGTCTTGAAACCCATATATAGTGTTTAAAACCTCTTAGTTACATTGATATCCCCAATATTAGGCCATGGATACCTTTAAGAGCTCTCATGTGGTGGTGTAAGGTATACTTGTTAATTCTTATATTCCTATAGGTTTCCTCTAACATCCAAGTCTTGGTTTCCTGCATTAATCATGCATATGCCCCTAAAACTTATACATAGATTTATTTCCTTCAATTCCCCACTATATCCTTTTACAATGCCATGTGGATCCTTTAAAAAGGTCAATTTCATTGTCTCAACACATCATTATTACCGCTAGGCACCTAGAAGCTTCATTTAGCATAAGACTTAAATTTATTCTCTTAACTAGATCGAGGCGTAGTAAACCCATCTCTACTAATCAAAACCTTAAGATGACATTAATGCCTACACATAGAGACTAAGAATATTCTCAACAAGACACGTTTGTTACCGTATCTATTGGTCCTAGATTCCTAAAATCTTATTTTAGGGTCCAAAGTAGAGGTTTCCTCCCTCTATCATGTCCAAGGATTTAAGACTCATGCCTTGGGCTCAAAACCTAATAATGATAATAATACTTATGAAGAAATTTAATAAAATCAATAAAAATAACTCTATTGAATAATGAAATTTCAATTTAAATAACTTTTATTACTATTTTATAATATTAATAAATTAAAAATGGTTGCATTTAATTATTTGTCAATATTAAGAATCCTCGGTATTTATTTACTTAAATAATATTAAAAATAGGTATTTATTTACTTAAATAATATTAAAAATGAACTAATGAATTATTTATAAAACAATTATTTGTGAACTTCTTGGGGTTGTGATGCAAAGCTTAATTATGTGAATTTATTTACTTAAATAGTTAAAAAAACAAATAATTGAATTTGTGGTGTCTATGGTGTAAAACCCTATAAATTAATCTTGGGCATTTATTGAATGAAACAAAAATTGAATTAAGTTATTTACAAAACAATTATTTTTTGATGTTGTTGTGTTTGTGGTACAAATCATCATAATTAAATCTTATTTGTACATGTCCATGCTGTAAATAAGCATTTAACACCACTATATGGTACTTCCAAGGATGATATTTATCGAGCTTTATGATTAATCATTAAACCTTATAATAGTGTCATGCCCACATGTAGAGGCTAAGAATATTCTTCAGAAGATGTCCGGTGACCTTTGAAGTGTCTTTGTTTGTCCTAGATTCCTCAAAACTTCTTTTATGGCCAAAGCTATAGGTTTTTCCCTTTGACCATGCCCGTGGATATGAGATCCATGCTTTGTGCTAAAAAACTAAGAATGACATTAATGCTTTGTGCTAAAAACCTAATAATGACACTAATGTCCATCAAAATATTTAATGAGTTCAATGCATTTTTTCTCAATTGAATGATAAAATATCAATTGAAATAATTTTTATTACTATGCCTCCTCCATTCCAAGAATAGGATCCACCCCAATTAGAATTCTTCTCCCATCACCTACCTTCCAACAAATGTCGCTTGCAATCGACTTATAAACCTTTAGAAAACCTCTCCAAACTGGAGACAAGAGCCCATTAGCAGACTTCGGTTTCCTCAACCAACTGATTAAATCTGTCTTGATATATTTAAGATGAAGAACCTTCAACCACAAAGAATCACCAAATAGACCATGCCATAGACTCTTCAACCGAAGAGCCTTGCTAAAAATACTGAGGTCCTTGATTCCCCAGCCTGCAAACTTTTCTAGGAGAGCTAAAACCTCCCATCTCACCGTCACTAGATTTGATCCCTCAGTGCTACCCGACCTTAGAAATCTGAAAATGAGCTTCCTGAGCGTATTCAAAATGTAGACCGAGATCTCCAGTAATGAAAACCAACATACAGGGATGCTTGAGAGGACCGCTTTCACTAAGACAATCCTACCTCCAATGGACAGAAGCCGATATGTCCAATGGTCAATACAGCTTTCAAACTTGTGAATAAGCCATCTCCAATCTTTAACTTGATAGGAATTAGGTTTTAACATAAAACCTAAATATTTAATACCATCTTCCAAATCATGACATTTGTAAGGCAAGAAAGTTTCAATATCTCTTCTTCTGGCTTCTTCCACATTATAATGATAAAAACAAGATTTTGTAATACTGACCTTCAACCCCGAGACCTTGCAGAAGAAGTTAATGATGTTATAAAATACCTTCCATTCGGATATTGAATCAATACTAGCAAGGAGCATGCCACAACAAAGAGAAAATGAGAAAGAAAGCACCCATCGCCCATCTTGATACCTTTGATCAGTCCCAAATCTTTAGCTTGCTGAACTAATCTACTAAGACCATCAATGATCAAAAGGAATAGAAGAGGAGAGAGAGGACAATCCTGTCGGGTCCCTCTAGAACATTGAAAAAAAGATGTAGGAGTACCATTTACTAAGACAACAAAGCTAGTGGACGAGACACAAGCCATAATCCATCTCAATACTAGAGGAGGAGTACCAATTTGAATCAAAACCAGCCTGAGGAAAGTCCAGTTGACACAGTCATAAGCTTTCTCTAAGTCCATCTTTAATAAGATTTCCTTCAAGTTTCTGGATTTGATGGTATGCAACAGCTCCTGAGTAAGACCAATCGAATCATGAATTTGTCTATTCTTTAAAAAACCAAATTGTTCAGGAGTGATGAAAGGTGATAGAGCAGTCTTAAGCCATTGTGCAATGATTTTTGAGATGAGCTTATAGATTAGGTTACACAATGCAATAGGTCAATATTCCCCAAAGGTAGTTGGCTTATTACTTTTAGGAATTAATGTGAGAAAAGTAGAGTTTAGAGATTTAAAGACAAACCCATGAACTCTAGTGAACTCCACTAGATTTTGAATATCTTTCCACATTAAATCAAAGAAGAGTACATACACTTCCACCGACCAGCCATCTGGGCCAGGGATTTTCTCCTTAGCAAAAATCTTCAGGGTTTTCTCAATTTCTTTCAGCGAGACCTCCTTTCCCAAATCTTCAGCTTCCCCATCATCAAAGCACCAAGGATAGAGTCTAGCCAACCGAATTTGTTCTATAAGGTCACAACCACCATCATCTCTGTAAATTTTACCAAAATACCTCACAGTTTCAGCACTTAAAGAGTCCAACCCCTTAATATTGTTACCAGCATCATCACTAATATCCCAGATCATTTTCAAATTCCTACGAGCAAAAGCATAAGCGTGGAAGAATTTAGTATTCTTGTCGCCATGGTGAATCCACACTGCACTACTCTTTAATCTCCACTCCCTTTCTTCCTTGAGTAGAAAATCCTCCTTTTTTTTCTCATATTTCTTCAAGACTTCAAAGTCATCCTGATTCAAAGAACCATCGAAATTCAACAAAAAAGCATTTTGAATATATTGCTCCAACTCCTTCAGTTCTGCTACATTTGACATTTTCCTTACCTTTATCCAATCAATAACCACTTCTTTAAGTTTCTTCATTTTGTGACAGAAGTAATCAACTAGATTTAAATTTTCAATATCAACATTAAGTCGGAACTTTTTGACCATCTCGCAGAAATCAGTCTCCACGAGCCAAGAGCTATTAAATTTAAACGGATAGCAAACCTTTTGACCATAATCTTCAAATTGAAAGAGTATGGGCCAGTGGTCTGAAAACTTCATCTCATGGACCCATGACCGAGTATTCTGAAAAAGACTAAGCAGTGAAGACTTCACTAGGAAACGATCAAGCCTCTTATATACACCTGCATCACCACTCTGACCATTTGTCCATGTAGGAAGTAATTTAGCAGGAGCCACATCCACCAGATCACACCCACATAAAAAAACTGAGAAAAAATCTGCCAAAGGATCCATTCTAGCCACAGAACCCCAAATTTCAAAAGTTGATTTGGTAAAGTTTAGATCGCCTGCAATAATCAAATGATTTGTCCTTAGAATCCCAGAAAAAGCCAGAGCCTCCCAAAAATTTCTCCTCTCAACATAAGGAGCATAACAGTTTGGGATGGACAACTGTAATTTCAAACCAATACAAGATCCCTTTAGCAATAAACCCCAGGAAGAAATGAAAACTTTGAAGGAATATAGAGCAGGGTTCCAAGCCACTACCAAACCCCCTGAAAGTCGAGAGGAATAGCTAGTCACAACTTCCCAGCTAGGTAAAAAACCCCCTAATTTAAAAATAGCCACATCACTAGAGCACATAGTTTCTTGCAATAAAACAATACACGGGAAAATAGCAGTAATAAGATTAGTGAAGGCCTTTTCCCTAGCAGCCTTCCCCAATCCCCGAACATTCAATGATAATAAAGACATTAAGAACCAGAATTGCAGGGTAACCTTGCTCTAAGTCCCTCAGCAGAAGAAGATCGTGTTTCCCCTATAAACAAGCGTTCAGACACTAGGGGAGGGATATCCGAACATTTCTTACTCGATTCCCATCTTTCTTCTTTTGCCCCCTCCGAATAGTAACATTTTGAAATTTTACTAGATGTAGGGGAAGAGCATCTGAATCGACAACCGAATTTTTAGAATAAGAGGGTAGAGGAGATAGCGTTTTCATAACCCCTTCAACATTAAATCCACAGTTTTCCCTAATCTTAGACACCCCACTATCCAAATTTAAAGAATTCTGAACCCTAGGTAGCCCTGTCCCCAAACCCGCAATAGAGGGAATAATTTGCCTATCTAACACTTGGGGTTCGGGAAAATTGTCAAAACCAGAAGAAGAACCTTCACCAAATTCCTCCCCAAAGGCTGCTGAATCAAGATCAAAGGAAAGGTTGCGGGCTGCAACTGGTTTCTCCTTCTCCACAGACACAGAAGTAACAGGATGTCTCAAGATAACTTCCCCAGACGCAATGCGAACATCTAAATCCTTCTCAACAGCTTCAACAAAAGCAATTTTATCTTTTGAGACATCGGTATAAATGGAGTCAGGTGCAGTCTTACACTTACCAGGGTTGATGTGCAAAGAATGGTGCAGAGGTGTAAAATCCTTGGAGCATTCCACAGGAGACTGCGACTTCTTAGTATAAGGGCATTTAGCTTGAATATGGCCTGTTTCCCGACAGACAAAACAACGAAAAGGGATTCTAAAAAAATCCAACCTCTATTTCCAAATCTGTTGTCCCCAAACAACCTCAACTTCTGCAGGAAGACCAATATCAATTTCGATTTCAACCATTACTTTGGCATAATGCCTGTCCATTCCAAACAAGGTCTTCTTATCAATTCTAATGAATCGACCCACCGAATTAGCCAACCCAACAATTATCTCCTTTGTCCAGAGTTTGATAGGAAGACCTGGAATCAACATCCAGAGATGCCTCAGCCGCTGCTTCTCCGAAAGAGGATCAAAAGCGAGGTGCCACCGCTTAAGAAATAAGGACCCTTCCTTAAAAAGCCAAGCTTCATCGAGGATCCTAGACAGAAAAGAAGAGTCTGAAAATACAAAAAGAATCCAACGGTTCATAAGTAAGTTTACCCTAGGAGCCATACCTGTCACAGGTACCCAATGAACCTTAACCCAATCCAGTATTTCAGATTTCGAACTAGAAGTATACTCTAAACGCCCAACTAAAGCCCGTTCTGCTAACATTTCCACTCTTTCAAGATTTGAATCCTCAACAATCACAAACCTGGAGAGCAATGAACGAGCTTTGTAAGATTTCAATTGTCTTCTAACCCTAGCCTTCGCACCATAAAGATTCTGGTTTCTCTACCCATTTTCATTAGCTAATAGAGCTGCAGTCTCTGGCGGAACCTTTGTTGCAACCGAATGACACGGGGAAGACAAAATCCGAAACAGAAAATGTTCTGCCATAAAAACCACACCACCAAACAGGGATAACCCACACCTGTTCACCCACAGCAAGGAGGAGGAGGGACCCACATACAACTGGATCCCACTGAAAAAACATCCACTAATGAGTCAAAATTGAAACCCTAAAGGAGAGAAAGAAAAACCATTCCACAAAGAAAGACTGGTACTGCAAACCGAGAGTAAAAGGATACGGAAAGAACAAATCTTGAGCACCATCGTACACCCCGATTCCCACTTGTTTTTATACTTGGCTGGTACTAGACTGGTTCTTGTCGAACCAACTTGACTCCAAGTCGATGATAGCTCAAAATTCTTCTCTCTAAAATCCAATCAAAATCGAGCACTGCAGCAGGGTGGCAGCCTCCCCAATCGAAACCCTAGCCATTATTTGAATGAATAATAAAATAATTTTATTTATTTATTTATAAAATAATTATGTTTTATGGTGCAAATCCTACATGGACATGTCCATGTGACAAATAATAACTTAGCACCATTTATGGTACTTGACAACATGTCATTTCTCTTATGGAAAAACTCAATTTCTAATAATATTAGCAAATATTAACACCACAAATTAGAAGTGGTGCTAATACCACCACCTTAACACCACAAAATGTAAGTGATGCTAATATCATCACTTTAACACCACAAAATTGTAAAAAATGTCGCTCTCTATGAAAATTGTGCAGGTGTTTGATGTAATTTGGTCTTCAAGCTTGGATTTCACATTGTAACTCCTTTGTATTCGAATGCCCTTGCCCATGCTCATGTATATTCTCTTTCGAATTGCATTCATTCTTTAGTCTAATTGTTCTTATATGACTGCGCTAGGGTTTGAAATTGGCTACAACATGTAGTACTCAGAGGCGTTGATTCAGGAACCGAATACACCGATCGTCGACTTCTCGGTGATTTAAAACATCATGAGAGAGATCAATTCAGGATTTCTCGATAAGATATGTGACCTGGGCGTTGAAAGCAGCTTGGCCCACGCTGAAATGGGGATTTTGGTTCACATTAATTTCACACATTAGCCATATAATACTTAAGATAACAAGTTACGTGAAGGTATTTAACACAACAAGTTACGTACCATTTTAAGGAATTTAATTTTTAAAACTATTAAACTAGGAATTTTTGGTGGTTTTTGATGGTTTTGAATTAGTTTTTAAAATCCAGCTAAATTAAGATTTTGTAAATTATAAAACCCAGATTCGAGGTTAGAGGACTTCAAAAATTATATATTAAAAACAAGTTAATAATAAGTAAATTAATCAAATTTCGAAATATATTATGTATTTTCAAAATAATCAATTTAATATTAATTTCTAGCAAGTTAATAATAAGTAATGGTCTATTGGTGGGGATAGATGGATTTCATTCTATCTACATGGATATGTGGGGAAGTTTGTTGAGATTTCCCATGAATGTTTAGCCTTCCTAAATAGTAAGAAGGTGGATTTTTCTTGAAATATATTTAATTATTTCAAAATAATCAACTTAATATTAATTTTTTTTAAATATTGTAAAAAATATATATATTAAAAAGCAAATAATAATAAATCAATGTATTGACTCGTGAAAGAAAAGTATATCCGTAATTTCTCTATAATAAATGATATAGCGTAATTTTAAAATCGGAATGTACCAACAACGATGACATACGTAACTTTTAGCACGTACTGAACATCTTCTAAATTCACGAAAACTAAAACCCTCAAATTAACAATTACAATTTGGAATCGTTTCTTATATTGAAGCTCGTTGTATTCCAACACATGCTACCCTATGTTCTCACATATATGTAATCAGCCAAAACTACTTATCACTGAAATATTCTCACATATATGTAATCAGCCTAAACAACTTATCACTAAAACCAGCACATGCTACCATATAGTTAACATTCTCTCACACATATATATATGTAATCAACCAAGCTACAATAACTGAAACATTGTGTTCTAACAACCCACTGAGCAGTCCAGGGCTATTAGAAGGAGCTAAATAGCGGGGCGCTCGCTCAGGTAGTATGCCTAGCTACAATAACTGAAACATTCTATCACACATATTCTCTCACACATATATAATCAACCAAAGCTACAATAACTGAAACATTGTGTCCTAACAGCCCATTGAGCAGTCCAGGGCTATTAGAAGGGGGCGCTCACTCAGGTAGTATGCCTAACTAAAATAACTGAAACATTCTGTCACACATATTCTCACATATATATGTAATCAACCAAAGCTACAATAACTGAAACATTGTGTCCTAACAGCCCACTGAGTCCGGGGCTATTGGGTTGCCTAGCTCCAAGCCTCCGAAATTTTCTGAATTATTTGGAAGCCTCCTGCTTTTCCGCCTCCGCCATACTCTCCGCAATGGCTGGCTGGGCGCTCGACGAGTTCTTGAATCTGTCTCTCTGGATGTCTTGCATCTGCTCCGCACAATATAAAGAAATAATACTATTACTGTCACCAATCCTGCTGTGGCAAACAGGCCCCAGATCTCCCGAACTTGAAGTCGGCTGGATTTCAGGTTGGATTGTTCACTGCAGTGACTCTCATTGCTGTAAGTTGGAATTTTGTGCATCTCTGTTAACTTGAGTATTCTGCTAGAAATGCTGAGCGCTAGTTGATGCAGGGTGGGGTCAAACGCCTATCCAATACAGAGAAAAAGCACATTTTCCATGAAATGGATGTTCTGGGAGCTCGAAGTTGAAATCAAATTAGACACACACATAAATTAGACACGCAAAAAACACACACGCATATATAAAGCACTTACAAATCCCCAACTTAGAGTAGTTAACGGTTCGCCAGCGAAGCCGATTTGTCTGCAATAGTTGGCCACTAGGGATTGCATGTATGGATATTCATCTATGACGGCATCCACTGCACCTCTCGACAAATCGTTGTAATAATCATCTTTTCTGGTTAGAGGTATTAGCCTGTGTTCATCGATTCCCATGTCTTTCAAGAAACCTAGGACGAAGGAGTCCTGCCAGTACCCAATTTTTATGTCCTGCCTGTCCACCACACTCTGGAAATTGGCAAGGGTTGGTTCTAGTCGCGGGAGTGTTAGAATAGCCGTTAAATTAGCAGTATAGCACGAATACAAAATTCCCGTAACAATAAGGCAGACTATAACAACAATGCGCCCCATACCATTCCGAGTATCGTCTGCTTATACCAAAAGACAACATTCCGATCACAATAATCAGTTTTTATTTGATTTATTAACACAAACAACTTTTGATATGAAGAAGGAGATGAGTTTACCCTGATTACTTGGAAACCATGACCAACAACCGAAGCTGCACACAAATATACATTCTTAATTAATTAGTAATACGTCAATAGCTAAAAACATTCAACAATTTATTCACTCAATTGATTCACAAAATTGTTTCTTACAATAATATGTTTCCAATTTGTTGAGTAGGCTGCCCTCGGAAGCGTGGATTCCTTCTGCGCTCCAGAAGATAAACTACCAAGCCCCCGCAAATTAAGAAAGCAGCTATTAGCAGCCATAGCTGAATGGTGAAAGGATGGGTAAACGAAGCCCAGCCAAATCTAAGCAGACCTTCATCTTTCAGTCGGACTACTGCTACTAGACCAGAGTTTAAGAAAGGTTGCGTAAACTGTACTTTTTGAGATCGGTTTGCTGTGATGGTCATGTCTCCTACAACTGCATCGATTTTCTGAAAACGAAGGCAACATGAAATGAAAAATATGATAATGATCCAGTCACGACAAAACAATATGAACAGTCACAAGCCTTAATCCTGCATAATTAGCAATATGAACACACAATTCACAAACCTTATCCATAATTAGCTGAATTAGCTCATCGTAGCTTGGTGGCTTAGTTTTTCCATTCCCGAATGTGACGTAATGGAGCCCACATTCGTTTGGCTCAATTGCCATTTCAAACACCCTCACGCAGAATCCCGTCGGGATTGTTCCGTTTTCTCCAGCCGAAACGAATTGCCTGTAGTATCTCTTCCAAGGCACTCCAACTCTCAATCTCGTGGTAGAACTACATGGAGAGGGAGATGACGTGTTGAGATTTTCGAGTGCCTGTGCATAAATATTCTCCTTATAAGTGCTAATTATAAAAATAAGGCAAGCAACCAAAGATCTCAATACCACGCTCCCCATTTCTAAGGCTTGGAATGCCACTGATCAAAAGTTCCAAATAACTCTGGGAAGGAAACCTTATCAGAATGTTTAGCTAAAATTGCGTGGATTTTTCGATTTTTCCTTAAATGCTTCAACGCGGACAAACTCCTTTATGTCCTCTCCCGAGTCTGGATTTTACTAATATTCTCGGATCCTTCGAGTCTTTCCGCAATTCATCGGCTTCCGTAGTTTAATATTTAGATCCTTTCAAACACAAACACAGTTTCGTTCAATGAGTCGGTGAGCTGCACAGAGATTAATGAAAGTTTCGACAAACAATAATGTCAATCTCTTTGTTAAAGATTTCGACAAAGAATATGATTCTCATGACTTTTATTTATTTTTGTCTGGCACGTTGAATGATTAATTTTTTGGCTAAATTGAGAAAGCGAAGGTTCGTGGATTTGGTTCGGATGACACTGTTTCGTTCAATGAGTCGGTGAGCTGCACAGAGATTAATGAAAGTTTACTCGGATTAGATGGGGCAAAACATATTGACTTATGGGCAAAGGGAGAGTTGTTCCCAATTGATCCTAAAACAAATCTGCATCCAGATTTCAAGAGCATAACAGGATTGGTAAAATTTCTTTGTCATGGAAAACAAGGTTTGTTAGGATATTGTGAGAGTTTAAAAGGAAACTATATAAAAATTAAGGAGAGGAACAACTATTTGGAAATGAGGAACAACCATTTGGAAACAACAGTTAAGGAGAGGAACAACCATTTGGAAATGAGGAACAACCAGTTGGAAATTATGCATTATAGTTTGGTTGGAACAATTAATCAACTACAAAACAATAATATCACCCTCGGAAATGAAAATAATAGTTTCAAGCATCTCATTTCTGTACAAAGGAGAAATATTGATGAAAAAAATGAAGAGTTAAGAAGATTTCTTGACAAGAAATTCCATTTAACTGAAGAAGTTAAGAACATAAAAGCTAAACTTGATGATATAACAAAAAAATGGAATAGGGTGAAGGCAACACCACAAGAACATAAAAGCTAAACTTGATGATATAACAAAAAAATGGAATAGGGTGAAGGCAACACCACTTGGAGGAAGAGTTCGAGTTAAAAACATTTCTAATGTTTCAACATTGTCACATAATGGGGGTGCTAAGAAAAGAAGGGTTTATGCTATGAAATATCTCATTGACCCAAACAAGGTAGAAAAAAACAATGGAGACCAAGAGTTTGACATGTCTGATGTGATGACCTCGATGTTTAAGAAAAAAGAGATTATCTCTATGATTAAGAAACCATGTTTCTATCCTCTTCAAAAATCTCTTCTTGATGAACTGATAAGCCAAATATCAAAATCCATTGATGTAGATGAAATACAAAAAGTTTGTGATGACACTGGAATTAGTAGAAGATCTTATGAAACATTATTTAAATGTTTACGAGGGGGAATGATGAATGCAGGAATTACTAAGATTGTAATTACTCGACCCTTTCATGTAAAAAAATCTCGTGGAAGGAAAAATGAAGAGTTTGCTGATATTCTAGGTGATATGTATCATGTACAAGAAACTAAAGAGTTTGTAAGGAAGGTTCGAAAAAAGGGAAATCATAGTGAATTGATCACATTAAACACAAAAAATAATATATGGCTTGATTTAGAAAAAACCTTACATGCTATGGTAAAATTTTATGATATTTCAATAGAGGAAGCACATGGAAAGTTAGTTTCTATCATTAAGTTGGATGAGATGGAACTCATTAATGATGAGAAATATGAAAGAGTTTCTGTCACACTAATGAATAGGGCCATGGATCAAAATACTAATAATGCTGATAAAAAATATTTCTCTATCCAATCTGAGGATCACCTTTGGTGGTTGGGATTGTTCCGAGTTGATAAAGAGTCCCATGACTCATTAAAGTGGGTTTTTCATCAAACATCAATACCCACAACAATTGCTTCCCATAACATAGGGGAAAAATTATATGTTGAAGGTTATGGATCTTATGAAGTTAAAGATATGAAGAAAGAAATGCGGAATTTCCAGTCACAATTGGAAGGTATCATCGAGACTATGCACCAAAATTCATACAATGTTTCTTTGTTGAAACCAGAATTGATGATATGGAAGGGAGATCCATCAAAGTTTAGGGAGGCAAAGTGTTCAGATTCAATATGCTAAGATAGAAAATATCAGTATTACATTCCATTTAACAACAATAGCATATACAAGATCACTGAAAGAACAACAAGCATAACATGAACACAAGAGACACAGATTTATCCTCGGAAACCCTCATGGGGTAGAAAACCCAACAAAGCTTCCTCAATATAGATGACCAGCAAAATACAAAGATGTAATCCCAAAACATGAGCTCCTTCTCCTCCATAGCAGATCTCTCTCTCACCTATGTGCCAATCACAAGTGAGTGGATGTGAGTTAAATGAGGAACACACCTCCTCTATTTATACACAACTCCGACTTGAATTTTACATTAACTAGGTCGGCCCCAACTTAACCACTTAACATGAGGCTGACTAGGCTGACCCCTCTATGGTGGTCTAATAACCCAAGTTACCACATTCTCCATGGAGGAATAAACATCTCCGGATATACAATAGGGTATCCACGGAGGAATGAAACATCTCCGGAATAATAAAGTACAAATATAATATTCTTAGAAGTTACAATATCTCAACACTCCCCCTTAATGAGAAAGATATTATAACAACAACATCTACAGGAGCAAGGAGTCGTCAACTACATGATACATGATGTTGGCTTGGTTTTGCAACCAAGCTTAGTGCAATGGGCACCTGCTAACTAGTAGCAGCAGTCTCAATATTAAACAAAAACAATAAACTAAATCTAAACTAAACTAAACTAGGATGTGCATTTTTGAATTAAAAAACAAGAACAAGAAACATAGGAAATAATTTTGTATTGGAAAATGGGGGCAAGCAAGTGCTTGCAATAACAATACCTCCAAGTGATGAAGGTTGTTGAGTAGCTCCAATGGTGAGTAGCTCCAATCTCCAATGGGTCCTTTCTCCAAGGTTGCTACAATGGCCAAAAACTCAACGGAGATTTTGGCAGCATGAGGATAGGAATATGGATGGATGTGAAATGAGGAGCCCCTACCACCTTTTTATAGGTTTTGGTGGTGGGGAATACCATTTGTGGTTTTGTGGAAACCAATGGTATTGACCAACATGGTTTAGGTACTTTTCCCTCCTTTTTCCTTTTTTGAATATTTTTATTATTTTTATTCCCTTTTTAATATTTTGGGAATTTTGGACCCTTTTTTAGGGTTTTTTATGCTTTTTAGGAAAAATAATCTTTTTGAGTGGGAAAAAGGGGTGTACTAAGGTCTTTTGGTGACCTTTTGTTGGCTTCAGAGGCTCAGATGGTGGAAAAGTGGACAAATGGGTCATGTGAATAAGGCAATGAGATAGTGAGCACTTTTTAGGTGTTAACAGATTGCTCCCTGATGTGTGAGGGCAGGAGCTCATCGTATGGCCGATAGACATCATAGTTCTTTTTTCTTTTTTCTGGGGTTTTGGGGAGGAGAAGAGACCGATTGGAGACTGGATCTGCGGCCCTTGGAAGCTGCAAAAAATAAACAATATTACATGGCCTCAATATGAATGAGGAATAATCTCTGATAATGGATGAGGCGGGCATACCCATGCTCGTATCAAGGCATATACATAACAATTAGTCCCAAGAAGGGGGATCTAATACATAAAGAATCTACTGGTACATCATAATGGTCCAAAGGGGACATTATTTTGGGATATACTTATGATCGTGACATGACTGATCTCAATAACTGATACACTGGAATAACTGATGAACTGATGGAACTGAAGGTGTCCAACATCTGTAGGGACTTAATGACTGTGAGCCATCTCTGGGAAGTATCTGTAACTATATACTGGAGGGAGTATAAAACTGGGGTACATCTGAATACTGTCGCCATGCACAACCCGGATATCTATAGAAAAATTGTAACTTGCTGCATCCATAGGTAGACTCTCAAATGTGGAGGAGTCGGGAGGTATCCGGGGTCTTCGACTAATAACTGAAAGGACCGATACCCTGTGCGAGTCTCAACGATGCGATCAAGGTGTTGAAGTCGAGCATGTGAGAAACAACCATTTGGAGAGGCACTGAGGACTCTTCTCGAAATGATTCGTAGGCACTCATCATAAATGGTGATGAGTCCAAGACACAGGGACTCTAGGTCTATCCTCTGGAATAAATTTGGTTGTCGTCGACAGAGGGAGACCAGCAACTAACAAGGCAATGATGTTTCCTTGATAGGAGCGCGAGGTGTAGAACTGAAGTGTGGTAGTACTGATGGTAGGACTGACATACTTGTGGGGATGGGAAGTAACTGGGGTCATATAGTGGGTAGACTCAAACTTCCTTTGTTCAGAGCATGATGACATGGTTGACCTGGCAGCGTAGGGAACTGACGTGTAGGTGTGGGAATCATTGCTTTTAAGGACTGAAGGGTATATATTGACTCTGGGGGGGAATCAAGCTGATGGGTGCTTTGGAGGGGTTCTCAGGGTGACATACTGCAGAATACTCTAAACAAAGGCGACCAAAATGGGGAAGCTGCCATATGAGTAGATGTGATCTGTCGTGGCACCGAGAAGCACCGTTGGGTCCTTCTTCGTAGTTTTAATGAGCTCCAAGAAGGTATAAAAGTATGCTCTAAAATGGTACTATCCTGTGGATTTGTGAGCCCAGGACTGTTCATGCTCATTGGTGCTTTCATTTTTAAGGAGTCTGAAAACGATAAGAAGACTCTGCAGTGGTTATGACTACTGTCCTGTTGGTTTTACGAGCCCAGGATGGTGGTTGCTCATGGTCGCTTGAATGTTTAGAGAGTCTGAAAGTGGTAAGTGGACTCTATTGGTGTTTTTTCGTAAGTTAGTCTCCAAGGCCCGAAAAAGCATAAAATGATGCAAATGGAGAACTCTTCTAGCCAATGTGACTAGAGTATTCCTTTTTCGTAATTAGTCTACAAGGTCCGGAAAAGGGGTAAACTTATACTAGGTAGACACCCTTTTAGATACGTTTAGCGAGCATGAAAGGAAGCAAGGTTGCTCGGTGATCTTTTCATTGTTTTAGGAGTTAGAAAAGAGCTTAACAGAAACTCCCTAAGTGTCTTTTTTGTAAAAGGGATTGCTCGGCCCGAAAAAGGGGTAAAATTATACCGAACAAAGGGGATTGATAAGAGCGAGAAAAGGTCTCAAGCGTCATCATGAGCGCGGGATATTAGATCTGGTGACATAAAGATTGTTAAAAAAAAGGGGGCTGTGGCCAATGTGGCATGCAAACCGAGGCAATGAGAGGGAATTTTGAAAAAGTGGCCAAAAAATATGGACGTGAGAGTGAGAAATGATCTCAAGCATCATCACAAGCGTGGAAAACTGAATTCGACAATATAAGACTCACTGAAAACTGACGACGGTCGATGTGGCACGTAAACCGAGGCGACGAGGGGGCATGGAAAAATGCCATAAAAATATGGGCGTGAGAGCGAGAAATGATCTCGAGCATCATTACGAGCGCGGAAAACTGAATTCGGCAATATAAGGTTCATCAAAAACAGACGCCGGCCGATGTGGCATGCAAACTGAGGCGACGAGGGGGCATGGAAAAAAATGCCCTAAAAATCTGGGTGTGAGAGCGAGCAATGATCTCGAGCGTCATCACGAGCGCGGAAAATTGAATCCGGCGATATAAGGTTCATAAAAAACGGACGCCGGCCGATGTGGCACGCAAACCGAGGTGACAAGGGGGGCCAAAAATGGTCAAAAAATGGACCTGGTGAAAACAAGAAAAGGGAAGAGCCATCATGAATTTCTCACTGTGCTGATTCCAACGGTACCAACGGTTTGAGAAACAGACGTCGTATGACACCGGAATGGTTGTTTGAAAAATGGTGGAATTTCTATAAATAGGGCGTGGGGCCCATATGACGTGTCATTGTTACATGTGAGTTTGGCAGAGCAGTCAGAGCTCTTTCTCGATTTCTGGGAGATTTGACCATTGGTTTTCGATTCTACGAGTTTCAGGTAACCCTATTTGCCTTAGTCTTTTCGATTATGTCTTTTTTGTTTGGCGGCGGGCCTCCGAAGGCCGTGAAATTCCACGTTGACCTTCCAATGTTGAATATCGCGGGTTTCGGATCCCTTCTCGCGATGAACTGCGTGGGTTTTAGTCTGACAGTCGCGATGTTCATCGCGACTGTGAGGTTGGAACTCGCGATGTTCATCGCGAGTTCATGGGAGATAGTCGCGATGTTCATCGCGACTGTCTCGCCAATACCCACGATGTTCATCATGGATTCTTGGATGGAGGCCGCGATGATCATCGCGGCTTTTGATGAAAAAGCCGCGATGGTATTTTTTGCAAAAAAAATTTTGCTGGGGCTAAAAATTTCTTCTGTTTTTTGGCAGGATGTTGAGGAGACCGTTGACTTCATGGTGAGAGCGGGAGATAGATGATGATTTGATGCTAAGGATTCAGACTGATCCGGGGGTTCGGCAGACTCTAGCAGTGAGTGGACTTTTGAAGTTTGCTCAGATCCCACCTATGCGTTCAGTGAGACGGCTCCTGAACAAGTTGGTGGGTTGGTGGGTGCCCGCCGAGGGTGCTTTTATGATTGGGGGAAAGAGGTTGGAGATCACCCTCACAGACGTATATTTTCTCACGGGGTTGCCTCGTTTAGGGGAGGTGGGAGATCTTCTGTCGAGGATCCCGCCAGGTGTTGATATGGAGGATTTGTTGCAGACCTTTTGTGTTGATGGGGCCATTTTGCAGAACAGCGCATTGAGTCTGCGATCACTACGGGAGTGGGATATGAGGGCTGTTGGGGCATGTGTGCTGCGGGTGCCGCGGCACCACATCGTTTGTCCGGGGGACAAACGATGATGGTAGACTCTGTGCTTCGGGGGACCTATTATGCCTGGGCTCATATGTTTCTAGCTAGTGTCCGGAGAGATCTGGACAAGTGCTGTCGAGAGGGAGGAGAGTTCTGTTATGCCTCCTTTCTATGCTGTTTTTTCTTCGAGCGGGTGCCGACCTTGCGACCACGGGTGCCCATTCGTGATGGTCTGGTGAGTGAGCCGCGCATGGTGCGGTGGGGGCATATGATGCCTCGTGGCGGTGGTGGTGTCCGCAGGTTTTTTACGGAGGAGGTATATGAGCAGTGGGAGCAGATGCCCCTGGTGATTGAGGATTACCCATATGCGGGCATGGACTATCGAGGCTACCAAGAGATGCCTTGAGCCCAGGGACAGGCCTGGGGTTTAGACGGTATGTTTTGTTTTATACTATATCATGTGATTTGCTTATGATTATAGTTAGATATGTATATGATGGTTTACTTGCATTGTGCACATGTTGGTCCTGTACCCCCGGCCGACTACGTGGCTCGTCGGGGGCGGGCGATGGTGGTTGCTCAACCTCATGCAGCAGTACCGCCTCCACGTGGTGGAGGATTTGCGGCTCGTGGGAGAGGGGTTGGCCCTCGAGATGATGACATAGAGGGTGTCAGACACACATTTGACATGATTCTAGCTGGACTACCCGAGGATGACTGGAGAGACCTGGACCGGGACATCATGGAGCGTTGCTTCGGTGCGCCGCAGGAGTGGCGGTCGCTCTTGTTAAGGACAGTGGTTTTTGTGGCAGAGCACAGGGATGGTGCTCGGGATGACCCGACAGGGCCGGCCGAGATGAGGATCTGTCTACGGGATGATCCAGCGGGGCCAGCAGAGCGGAGAGTTCGGGCTCGCCATGATCCGGCAGGGCCGGCGAAGGAGGTGCCAGGGGAGCCCAGGGACCCTGATGACTAGATGATATGTATTTTCCCCCAAATGCTGATGAGCATATGGGGAAGCTCTTTTTGTACGGTTGATGTAGTTTTTGTATACTGGGTGTTGAGGGCACCTTTGACATGTATTGACCTATACGGTGATGTATATATATATATATATATATATATATTTGATGTTGGTATATAGTCGTGTATGCATGTGGATGCACTTGTTGTCTGTATTTTCGCCTGTGGAGGCATGTTTGATTTTTTGTATGCCCGTGGAGGCACCTGGTATGCACGTGGATGCACATTTTGTTTTTGGTATATGCCCGTGGAGGCACATGTTATGCATGTGGATGCATTATTTTTTATGGTATGATGCGATTGGTGTGCCAGTCAAGTACATTGTTCGCCATATGGTCTTCTACACTATTGAGGTTTCTTGGGACATGTGTGAATGAAATGGATTCAAACTGTCGAATCATTTGTTTAGTGCGCAAAAATTTTTCTGAACAGACAGGGATCGCGTACCTAGTAATCATTGTTGAGTTGGGAAAATAGGAGTTGTGAGTCCAAGAAAACGTTAAGGTTGTAAGTTTTAAACCTTAACAGTGAAGTACAAACTTATATGATTCTTAAGCATTAACAGAAAAATACACAATGGCACACACATTACACAGAGATTTTCACCTGGAAACCCTTAACCGGGAAAAAACCAGCAAACTTAGAGCCGCATAGCTCCTTTTTCATTATATGTTTATTTTACATGTACAATACAATAAATGGTATTCTGCAGCATCTAAAACCGTAATTCGTTTACCAGAATTAGGCTACAACCCTAATTCCTTTTACCGGAATTAGATAGAGTACAATGGGTCGAAAATCGCGAGAAAGCAAAAAACAACCCAAAAAGGGATCGTGTTGTACACGCAGCGACCATGTGAAGAGATATAACATACCCAACAAAGGTGACGTATGCTCATTTGGAGAGCTGTGGCCAAGAGACCGGTCACGGCATCATATTCATCCTGGTTGTTGGTAGCGGCACCCAAACACACTCCGTCGATGTGGATCAACTCATGTGAAGGGAAATATATTACCCAAGCTATGGAGGCCAGATTGGGGGACCAACGGCTTGCCCCATCAGCGAAGCCGACGTAGCAGAGGGGGACATGTGTGAGAACGGGATCAATGGAAGGGGCCGACCGGACAGAAGGGTATCCAGTGGAGATTGTATAAATGGTGGGGTCAAGGCCAGACATTTCGGTATCTGACCAAGTAAAGATATCACTGAATTCTTGGAATAATTTTTGGTATTCTCCAATCTCATGCTCACTATGGGAGGCTCCTAAGGTAATGGTATGAAGGGCACCAGGTGGGTTAGAGATGTCAATGTGGATGACGGGAGAAATATTGGCCATGTTATTTTCCTCATAGGCATCAGGAGTAGGAATAGGATCCTTCAACCAGTCGATTCTAATAGGAAGGAAATCTTTGGACTGAAACGCGAATTGGGTAGCGGTGGTTGATGAGGTCTCTTCTGGGAGGAAGTATGAATGATGGTGTATGTCTTCCCCGGGATTATCAGGGGCAGTAGGAGCCTCTAGAATCTCGTCATCATTGCGGGAGTTTTGAGTGGTCAAATCAAGTGATGAGGTAGTGGTAGTCGAAGAGATCATATAAATGGTGTTAATCTCTCCGGATGAGGATGATATGGGAGGGAAGATCTCCTCAATTGTGGTGGGTGGCGTGTCAAGGTCCAAATTTTTCATCTCATAGAGAGCTGCTCTGTAATTTGGGATGTCAGGACAGTGATGTGAGTAGTGGCCATAAATACTGCATATCGTACATGGGTGGTTGGTACGCAGTGATTTGTCACGAGGCATGGGATTTGGGTCGAGTTTGACAACCGGGATGTTGGGGTCATCATCAAGCATTTGCATGTGTTCTTGCAATGCGGGTAATTGTGGACACTGATGAGTTGGATAGCCTAACTCATCACACAACGAGCATTTGGGAGGAGCACGAAACACGGGAGGAGGTTTAACTGCCTTGGGTGGGGGTACTGTAGTGTATGGTTGTGGGCCTCTGCCCCCAGTGGGCCTGATGAGAGGAGGGGCATTTGTAGATGACGAAGGAGTAGTGATACCGGGAGGTGGTTGGGTAGAAGTAACAATCGGTTGCACCGGTTGCAGGATGACATTTGGTGTCGGCGGGGGAACGGGAGGCGAAATATACCACACGGGTAATCCCAAGGTTAGCCCGGGGAGACTAAGGGTAGCCATAACCCGAGCGCTTACTGTGCCCGAAGGAGGGAATAGAAAGGGGATTGTGTGGATGGGTGTAACACCGATGTGACTAGGGACCAATGGTGGTTTAGGGAACAAAGGTGGTTGATTACCGGGTGTTTGTGTATTCTGTGAAAGAGTACAGAGGTCAGCGACGTGGGTCTCTGGTGACGGTGGTGGAATAGATTGGAATGTAGAAGTCATCGGCGCCTCGGAGTAAAGTCCGGGTCCTACTGAGGAAACGAACGAGGTAGTTGCACCACAAACAGGTTGTTCGACCATAGGGAGAACATTCTCTGGTGTGGCGGGGGCCTTAGGATCGTAGTAGGTGAGTTGGTTGACCTTGACCACGCGTCCCTCATGGGGGAACTGCATGGTATGAAAAATGGATGAGGCAACAGCCCGCATGGCATACATGTAGCTGCGGCCAAGTAAAAGGTTATAATCGATTTGGGCATTGATGAACTCAATGTCAATGAGCACGGTTTTACCCGCCAGCTGGACGGGGACATTAGCTAAGAAGCCTTGGGGTTGTGCCGAACGACCGTCATAGGCTCGCAACGAAGTGGTGGACTGCTGGAGAGTAGGGGATCCCAACTTGTGCCAAATGAATGTGGACATGACACATGTAGAGGCCCCTTCATTGATAATGCACCGATGGATGACAAGATTCCGAACGGAAACGGAAACTTGGAATGCTAAACTGGAAGGCAGTCATGGTTCAGATTGGTTTGAATCGAATGCGATCAGTTGTGAATCATTGGGGTCAATAGCGCCAATGGTAGAGAGAAAAGTCTTGCGCTGCGAAGGACAGTTTTTCAAGACTTCTAAAGTAGACATGGCTGCCGGAGATTGGGCTAAGTCGTCTACGATGTTGTAATTCGACGCAGCACGAGCATTGGGATTATTATTGATGAGACGAAGTGGGAAGCGAGGTGCTTTGGAAGCACCTTCAAGTGGAGTCGGAGGTATACGTAACATTTGATCTGTGGGATTAACGTTAGTGTTCTTGTCGGCGGGAGGGGCTTCAGAGGTGGATCCATATTGGTTCCGATGGGTTTGGAAGTTGGCGTCGGCGGTTGACATCATCAACAAGTGGTGAGTACCTGAATCGAACATGGGTTGATCAGGAGCTGCATAAGTGATCTGTTGTGGTGGCGCGTTGCCCTGAGGGGGGGCTAACGGTTGAGTGTTCACTACACCTTGGTTTGGAAAGGGGTTTTGCAGCACCAAAGGTTGATGTTGAGGTGGTGGAGGGTTGGGTGGCGGCTGAGGAGCCGCTTGCCCCTAACGATAGGCATCGTCGGTCCAGAGTTGCCGAGCTCGCTCCAAATGTGGGCAAGAATGCGTGTAATGACCATAAATCTCGCAAATAGAACAAGGATGGTTTGTTATGAGGTTACTATTTTTTGGCTGCCCGAGATTACGATCTGGATTCGATTGGGGGGAGCAGCATTGTTATTTTGCGGAGGATTAGGAGGTGGAGGACCTTGTGATGTTGTTGGTTATTACCGTGGTTATGTCCTCTTCCACGGTTCTGTTGCGCACCTTGGTTGCACTGGTTGTTTTGGTGCTGGGGCTAGTTGTGCTGTGTGTACACTTGCCCTTGAGCAGTGGGAGGATTTTTGTTCACCGTTGGTGCGGGAGCAGGTTGTGGTGAATAATAAGCCGGTGGGGCTGGAGGTGGACCAGTTACCTACTGGGGTTGTTGGTAACCCTGAGCTATTGGAGGTGGGGCTAGCTATCGCAGCTAGTTGTGGGTAGTACACCAATTGAGGTGCAGCTGGGGGGGCGTATGCAGGTGGTGCATGACCAAAGCACTGAGGTGGACATGAAGGTCCGTGAGTATGGTGTTGATGTGCCATGGGAGCATATGAATTGGTTGCTCCAGTTTGAGATGAAGCCCGCGAAAGGTCGGGACCCCGGCTAGGATGTGCAATGGAAAAGGGTTGGGGATGCGAGGCCATACGACCAATGATGGCATCAGCGGCATGGGATGCCCCCGGCGCATCGTGTTGGGATGACTCGCCCCGAGGGGTGTCTGGTACAATGGTATACAGGTAACCCGATTGGGCATAAATGAGGTCAAACTGTTGGGCTTTGAGGATGGCCTCTTCTTCAGACTGGGGTCTTTCAGATGCGACATCCTTCGCAATGAGAGGGAGAAGGGATTTGAGGAACCAATCTAAGAAGATATGGTCGTCTAACTTGATTTTGCAGAGGATTCGGCGTCGACGCCACTCATGAATGTGGTCAGTGATGTGGGTGGCCGTGTTTTGTCTACAAGACAGTAGGATCTCGACTCCCACATCATAGCGGATAGGTAACTAGAAGAACTGCAGGAAGGTCGAGGCAAGGGAGGTAAAGGTGGCATGCGTCCCATGGGGCTGCTCGATATACCACTTAGCTGCAGAGCCAGTGAAGGTGCGCTGTAACGGAGGCGGATAGAGTCGTCCACTATGGAGTTGGAGGAACACCATAGATGGAAGGACATGATATGGTTCTGGGGGTCCTCACCTGCCTTGCCCTCAAACTTAGGGATTTCGGAGGGGAGTTTGGTGGGCATGTGAGGCCACGCAGGATCGTGTTTGATAGGATCATTGGTGATCCTGGCTAAGTCTGGTAAGTTCAGACTTGCCATGTAGGGTAAGATAGCAGATGAATGTGGCATAGTGACTGGGATATGATTGGTCATGGTGGTATGATGTGGAGGTCTAGTAGCGCCTAAAGGTATGCTAGGTATTGAAGGTATATGTCCTCCAATAGTTGTGGTCTGGTAAGGGACAACGTTTCCAAGTGCAACATGGGTTACACTAGGGTTTGGAATAGCAGTGGTGATTCCTGGAATCTGGTTTATGGAACTGAGAGGGGGTGTGACCCCTATGTTGGGCATACCCATAACAGGTGGTGGCCCTATGTTGGGAATTCCTATAACAGGAGGTGGCCCTATGTTGGGCATTCCTAAATTTGGAGTGTCCGCCATATTAGGCATACCTAGGGGGTGGTGGTTGCCATGGATGGCATCGCAGTAGAAGGGTTGATGGACGTCTCTCCTATGGTGCTGGTAAAAAGTGGGTCAAATGGTGTTCCAGCCATAAGGTTGGTTGGGAATAACGCAGTGGGGTTTTCGGATTCTGCCTCTAAATCAAATGTGAAGTGAGGCGTGTCAGAATCGGATGACTGTCTATTTGACCGACGATGTGTCGAGTCAAGGGATAAGGCTCGGCGTCGGTGATGTGGCGAGCCAAGTAGACTGAACTTTGGGAGTTCTCCCTGAAGACGACGAGAGCGTCTAAAATTCTCAATGGTGAGAAATAAGTTTTTGTGTAAAAAATCTGTTTTGTGTAAAATGGTAATATATAAAAAACTCAAAACCCTAATGCAACCAAGGGTGCAAGAAGGGGAGTGAAAATGAAGGCTCTCAGGCCAAAAAATCAACCTAAAAAAGGCACTTATTATAGCAGCTGTGCTATAATAAGTGGAGGGATGCAAAAAATGGTCAGAGTACCAACATGCAAACAGCTTCTAGAAAAAATAGGTGTAACTAGACCAAAGGTGGATTGTATCATGCAAACACCTAACTAAAAGTATTGTGAACCAACAAACGATATTCTCTGCAAGGTGATGAAATCCAAGTCAAACAATATTGAGTGTTGAGTCAACAGCTAGATATCCCCCTACCGGGAGGGACACCGGGTAATCAATCCTAAAGAATGGCAACTAGGATACTCCATTCATGACACGTCGAGAAAAGGTAAATCTGTCGTTTGGTCCTTTTACCGCAATATCCCCATACAGGGATATCTCGAGAACTGCGAATGGTAACCCTTCGGTTACTGAATGGATTTCGGTATTCCACTCAGGCTTTCGGAACCATCCTCGCGACTTCAACCCTCCTAGGGGAGAGGCCTTCCCATAAACCGGTTGTGACCGTGCCAATAAATACTAAGAGATTTTGGTTCCCTAATGGACAACTTCTATGTCTCAGATGTAATAACTGAGGGGTGTTATTGGAACACCTATCCCCTCAATACTACCTAGCTACAAAGTTCTTTTAATGTTCCCCAAGTGGGGTTAAAAGTGGGTTGAAGTTAGGGTAAGTTTTAAGGCTCAGTTTAAAATTATGTGTTTGAGTGGGTGCACGTGTGATATTTTAAACTGAAATTGAAAAAGTAAATGCCAAGTATTCAAAAAACAAAGGATCTTTTGAAATAGAAAAGCAAATAATATGACTTTTTCAATAAATGGAAATTAAATGCTTTTGCAAAGACTATTCAAAAAACAAAGGATTTTTTGAAAATAGGAAAGCAAATAATATAACTTCTTTAAGAAATAAATGGATTTCTTTTTCAAAAATTGCTATGGGCAAAATATTAAAGAAGTAAACAACAAAATTTTTTAATCTAGATGAAATGCAAATTAATCCTTCTTTCAATTTCTGAAAATTTTTAAAATGAATTTTTCAAAATGTATTCAAATAGTGAAATTTTCCTATGGTTGTAAACAATGCTGGAATCTTGGTACTGTAAAATGTGCTATGTGGGTAGAAAAACCAGTAAAAAACTAATTTTTTAAATGGATCGGCCGAATGAAAAAATTGGCATCGTGGGTTTTGACAGAACAACCGCGATGGACCACGCGGGTTTTTGTTGCACAGTCGCGATGGGCAGCGTGGGTTTCGGCCGCAAAGCCGCGATGGACCGCGCGGGATTTCATCACACAATCGCGGTGTGCAGCGTGGAAAATGTCCGCAAAGCCGCGATGTGCAGTGCGCTAAATGGCCGCGAAGTCGCGGTGAACCACGTGGAAAAGAGCCGCGCAGTTGCGATGAGCCGCACGACTGTTGGGCAAAAAGCCGCGAGGTGAAAGCCGTACGCGGACGCCGAAAAACGAACCCAAAAGTTGAGAATTTCGGGCTGTTAATGGCTAAAAAATGGGCCAAGATCTAGAACAGCAATGGATCTGCTGTCTAGGGTGGCAGATCTATGAATTAAACTACCAAAGACTATCAAAAAGTAAGATCTAAAGAAAAAGTGAGATCTAAAAATTTGAAAACCAGTGGAGTCGCCAAAAACTGTTGGCTTGGTTTTGCAACCAAGCTTAGTGCAATGGGCACCTGCTAACTAGTAGAAGCAGTCTCAATATTAAACAAAAACAATAAACTGAATCTAAAATAAACTAAACTAGCATGTGCATTTTTTAATTAAAAAACAAGAACAAGAAACATAGGAAATAATTTTGTATTGAAAAATGGGGGCAAGCAACTGCTTGCAATAACAATACCTCCAAGTGATGAAGGTTGTTGAGTAGCTCCAATGGTGAGCAGCTCCAATCTCCAATGGGTCCTTTCTCCAAGGTTGCTACAATGGCCAAAAACTCAAGGGAGATTTTGGCAGCATGAGGATAGGAATATGGATGGATGTGAAATGAGGAGCCCCTACCACCTTTTTATAGGTTTTGGTGGTGGGGAATACCATTTGTGGTTTTGTGGAAACCAATGGTATTGACCAACATGGTTTAGGTACTTTTCCCTCCTTTTTCCTTTTTTGAATATTTTTATTGATTTTATTCCCTTTTTAATATTTTGGGAATTTTGGACCCTTTTTTAGGGTTTTTTATGCTTTTTAGGAAAAATAATCTTTTTGAGTGGGAAAAAAGGGGTGTACTAAGGTCTTTTGGTGACCTTTTGTTGGCTTCAGAGGCTCAAATGGTGGAAAAGTGGACAAATGGGTCATGTGAATAAGGAAATGAGCTAGTGAGCACTTTTTAGGTGTTAACACATGATACATCTATAAATCATTGGAAGCTTTCTTCATACATCATCAGTAACTTAAACAGTTACTGGAACACCTTCACGATCTTCAATACTGGAACATCAAAATCTTCAGTACTGAGTCTTCATCTTCTGCAGCACTCGAACAGCTACAGTAACATCATAATCTGGATCTCTCAATCAACATCATCAACATCTGGATCCTCGATCAATAGTAGGGCATGTGCAAGCTAATGAGGGTCACTTTTGGCGCGTTAGATGCAATAGAAAGCTGAAAAATCAGGCATCCCTCAACTTACTTGGTTTTTTCTGAGATGCTTAGACAAGATATCTTGCATCGAGTAAAAAAGATGAAGCATAGTAAATTGAGTCACGTTTCTGAATATATAACTTTTAAGTATTGAAAATTTACATAACTATGTCAAATTTCATTTTTTCTAACAGTCACTTTTTATTTTTTTGGCAAATGAGAAGGTATACGTTTTTGTGGGTGCATCCTTTCACTGCCTAAATGACAGTTCCAGGCTACAAAATATGGTATAAATGTATAGAACCCGCAGCACTAGTGCAGCGATATTTTTCCAAAATTAAATGTTTAATTTTTTAATTTTTTTTAATTATGTAAGTGGGCAAACCTCGAGAACGGTACATCAAATGTGGGTGCAGCCTTTGAAGGTATTAATGCAGTTATTTTGACCTGGATTTTTTAGAGCATGTAGAGGTCAGTGTCCTCTAGTGCAGCATACAATTTTTTTTTAAATGGTTGTGAAATCAAAAAGTTACGGAATAAACACTAACAGTATGTTTTTTGACCAACAGAGTGATGACACAAGAAAATTAGGAAATAAATAGAAAATCTCAATAATTTTTTTAAAAAATTACATATTTGGAATCTGCATAAAAAATTCTATCGATCCCTAAAATTTCATCACTAATGGTCAGGTGTGTCATGCTGTAAAGAGCGGTGGAAAACAGGCATACTTAGAAAAATACTGAAAATGTCAAATTAGTTATGGTCTAAAAATTCCTTAGCATAGGTATGGTAAGTCTGAACCAGCCACATAGGACAGTGCCTGACACGCGGGCGCGAGAGGAGCGGGTGATTAGGCGTTAAGGAATGCGCGTGCGTTATGTTTAAATTCAAATAACGAGTGCGCGTTATATTTAAATTTAAATTTTAGTGTTTTGGCGCTCAATGTTATACGTAACGCGCTAGCATTATCTGTGTACATAATGCGCGCGCATTATTTGATTAGATAATGCTTGCGCATTATAGTCTTCACAACTTTATGTTTTGAAGTGTTAGATTGGGTGAGATAAAGATAACGATAATGAGGATGATGAAAATGAAGATGATGATGGTGATGAAAATGAAGATGATGACAGTGATGAAGATGATGATGGTGATGATGATGATGATGACGCAGATGATGATGAAGATGATAATGAAGATGATGATGATGATGATGAGGATGACACGGATGATGATGATGATGATGATGATGATGATGATGATGCAGATGATGATGAAGATGATAATGAAGAAGATGATGATGAGGATGCTGCAGATGATGATGATGATGATGATGATGCAGATGATGACGATGAAGATGATGGTGATGATGACCACAGCGATGATGATGAAGATGACAACGAGGATGATGATGATGACGATGAGGATAATGATGTTGATGATGAAGATGGAGATGACGACAACGATGATGATGACATACTCTCTCTTCTATGGTTTTACACCTCTCTCTCTCTCTCTCAACCCCCTCTCCCTCTCCCTAACCTCTCCCCCATCCCTAACCATCTTACTCTTTCTATCTCCCTATTACTCTCCCTAACCCAAAACCCCCTCCTCTCCCTAGCCCTTACTAACATAATAAATTATTAATATTAAAAAACATAATAAATTATTAATATTATTAATTAAATATTCCAGTGAGTCAATCTTAACTTTTTTAGTAACTGGTAATTGAGATATTGAGGTAGAAACTTGTTCATGTAGCCTTCATGGACTTTTCCACACGCTCTAGATATTAAGATGGTCTCTTTATTCTCTACCAAGCCTTTTATGCGTAGTTCTACTTCACACGCTCTAGATATTAAGACGTTGACATAGAAACTTTTCCACACGCTCTAGATATTAAGACGTTGACGCAGAAACTTTTCCACACGCTCTAGATATTAAGATGGCCTTTTCTGCGTAGATCTACTCCTTTATCTCGTCTTTTATTCTATAATGAAATTTTTATGTATATTCTTTTATTTCAATACTGTATATTGAAGTGGATGAAGGGACTGCTCAAGTCAATCTTTGTACTTACGCAAAAGTATTTTTTTTTTTAAATGATTCATGATGATCAATAAATGAAGTAATTGTTCAAAAGGATTTATGAATAACTTAGTAAAGCTAGTGCTTTGTAGGAGTTTTTGAATAACTAAGTAAAAGTATTTTTTTTGTTTTTTTGGGTAGGTTAAGTGTTTATGAAAAACTAAGTAAAATTAGTGTTTTGTAGGTTAAGTGTCCATGGGTATATAGTGGCAGGAACAATTAGAAAATGAGAAAAATGAATGTCATCATTGTCTTTAAGCACAATTTTGTAGGATATCGCAAGATATTGAACGATCTAGATTATTTGGAGAATGAAATGAAGGAAACAATCTAAAATGGAAACATACACACGAGTATTTTGTAGAAAACATAATAGTGAATTGGTTGCCATGTGGCCTTCATATAGCATCTAACAACCAAGCATAGTGGTATGCCTTGATGCTCGGAGAAGATCTAACCATTTCTCTTAGAGTCCATAAACTAATCATCATCTAAGATCCTTTCTCAGTTATTAGCTCTAAACACAAGGGCTTGTGCCTGATCAATGAAAAGGACATCCAAGGGTGATTACAAAAAAGAACCATTGGAATCTTCAAAAGTGTAAAAGAACGGGCGGTCTAATGCACATAAGAAGAATAAAAAATGAGCAAGTAGATCGATTGACAAACCAAGCCATTGTTGTAGGTAAGGGTGTTTGCGTGGACATGGATGGTCATCCACATCGAACGTGGATACCATAGGTATCATGGTAAAGTATTTTGATAACCCCTTGAGGTCATTTATGAAGGGGGGCACATTCATTGTCATCGAAGGACACCTGGCCACTTGGTAGTTGACACGCCACACACCTTGGCATTTAAGGTCTTTCCATGTCTATCTCCTTACCTGCACTCATCTTAGGTCTCGCACAAGTTGAGTTTAACGCCTTCTGGTATTATTTCATGGGAGGCTTGTGGGATATTTATGACTAGATATTTTCCCACGGGGTCCAGTCCCTTCTCAACATAGTCTTTGGTTAAATCCCTCCTTGGTCATGTTTTGGGTCTGAAGGTTAAATCTTATCATCATGGAGAGTTGTTCTTCTATCTAATTGTCTCTTTGTCTCAATTCCATTTTCATTGGGGGGCGTGGAGGAAACTATGGATTTATGGGTCGATGATTTGGTTATTCCATGTGTGTGCAGGGCTCATGCTTGCTCAAATACAATTATGGCATCTTGGAATTTCGACCTTTGCGGGTTTGAGAATTTAGTTAAAGATATGAAGAAAGAAATGCGGAATTTATAGTCACAATTGGAAGGTATCATCGAGACTATGCACCAAAATTCATACAGTGTTTCTTTGTTGAAACCATAATTGATGATATGGAAGGGAGATCCATCAAAGTTTAGGGAGGAAAAGTGTTGAGATTCAATATGTTAAGATAGAAAATATCAGTATTACATTCCATTTAACAACAATAGCATATACAGGATCACTGAAAGAACAACAAGCATAGCATGAACACAAGAGACACAGATTTATCCTCGAAAACCCTCATGGGGTAGAAAACCCAGCAAAGCTTCCTCAATATAGATGACCAGCAAATACAAAGATGTAATCCCCAAACATGAGCTCCTTCTCCTCCATAGCAGATCTTTCTCTCACCTATGTGCCAATCACAAGTGAGTGGATGTGTGTTAAATGAGGAACACACCTCCTCTATTTATACACAACTCCAACTTGAATTTTACATTAACTAGGTCGGCCCCAACTTAACCACTTAACATGAGGCTGACTGGGATGACCCCTTTAGGGTGGTCTAATAACCCAAGTTACCACACTCTCCATGGAGGAATAAACATCTCCGGATATACAATAAGGTCTCCACAGAGGAATGAAACATCTCTGGAATAATAAAGTACAAATATAATATTCTTAGAAGTTACAATATCTCAACACTCCCCCTTAACGAGAAGGATATTATAACAACAACATCTGCAAGAGCAAGGAGTCATCAACTACATGATACATGATACATCTACAAATCATTGGAAGCTTTCTTCATACATCATCGGTAACTCAAACAATTACTGGAACACCTTGACGATCTTCAATACTAGAACATCAAAATCTTCAGTACTGAGTCTTCATCTTCTGCAGCACTCGAACAACTACAGTAACATCATAATCTGGATCTCTCAATCAACATCATCAACATCTGGATCCTCGATCAATAGCAAGGCATGTGCGAGCTAATGAGGGTCACTTTTGGCGCGTTAGATGCAATAGAAAGCTGAAAAATCAGGCATCCCTCAACTTACTTGTTTTTTTTAGATGCTTACACAAGATATCTTGCATCGAGTAAAAAATATGAAGCGTAGGAAACTGATTCACGTTTCCGAATATATAACTTTTAAGTATTGAAAATTTACATAACTATGTCAAATTTCAT